>JASDQU010585670.1:13278-26693 GCA_032191745.1 Picea mariana | reverse complement strand
TATGGGTTGTTGTCTATTTGTCATCTCAAATGGACTTTATCCCATCTTTGAACTCTTCTATAGGTTCTAGATGAACTGGGCAGCGTCCAACAAGTCCAACCAATTCATCTGATCTTCCTAAACACAGTGTCGCAAGTTGTCCTCCAGAAGTGCATTGATTCATTTGGTCTTCCCATTTGTTTGCAGATGGTAGGCTGAACTCTTCAACAACTTCATCCCCACAAGCTTGAACAACGTTGTCCAAAACTTACTCATGAACCTTGCATCCATGCCTGACACAATGTTCAAAACCACAATACTTTCACCATGTGCTTGAAAAAGAACTTCACAACATCTTCTGCGCTACAAGACATCTTTGTTGCAATGAAGACAACATACTTGGAGAATCGATCCACCATGATCAAAATCCCATTGTATCCATGCACCATCGAAAACTGTGTTATGAATTCCATCGAGACACTCGCCCATGGTCTCTCTGAGATCGGTAAAGGCTGTAATAGACCTGCCCTCATTTTGGTGTCCATCTTATCCTGCTGAAATGTAAGGAAAGCGTGAACGTACTCCTCCACATCTTGCTTTATCTGCTCCCAAAAGTATCCTTGTACCAACAACGCCAACATCCTTCGTTGTCCTGGGTGGCCAGCCCAGGGCGAGTCGTGACATTCCTTCACGAGTTCTCTTGTGAGGTTAGATGGCTTGGGGATATAGGTTTGTTCCCCAAAGTACAACAGTCAATCGCGTAGCCAAAAATTTCGCGTTTTGTCATCCTTCACCTACTTCATTATGTTTTTCATCATGTGATCATACTCTAATCCTTCCTTGATATTTTCGTGCAACTCTTCCAAGACATGAATCTGACTGCCCCCTGATGTAGGCAACTCGTTCTCCTCCTATAGGACTGTGAGTTGTGCCTTTCAGCTCAAGGCATCCACAACAACATTTAGCCTGGCCAACTTATACTCATTGGTCATGTCAAACTCTGTGAGGAAGTCTTGTCACCTTGCCTACTTGGGTAACAACTTGGGTTGTGTCGCGAAATAACTTGTCACAATGTTGTATGTCTTCACGACAAACGACTTGCCCAACAAGTAGTGTCTCAAAGTTTGGAAACAATGTACTATTGCAGTCATCCCCTTCTCATGAACATGGTATCTTTGTTCATGATCTTGGAGCTTTGTGCTCTCAAAGGCAATCAAATGTCCCTCCTGCATCAAAACTCCTCCAATGGAAACATCTGATGCATCTGTCTGCACTTCAAATAATTGCTCAATGTCTGGCAGCTTCAACATGGAAGCGGTGACAATTCTACACTTTAGCTCTCCAATGTAGACTTGCACCTCTCTGTCCAGTTCCATGCTTTCTCCTTTTTCAACAAGTCAGTGGACGATGCAACAATCTTGGACCAACCCTCTACGAACTTGCGATAGTAGTTGGCTAGTCCAAGGAAGACTCTCACGTCATGAACTATCAATTTCTCTTCCCAATCTTCGATTACCTTGACCTTTGCAGGGTCCATGTGAATGCATCCTTGGCCAATCCAATGCCCCAAGAATGGTATCTCAATCTACCCACAAACACACTTAGGCCTCTTCAAGAATATTTGGTTCTGTCGCAACGTCTCAAAGACTCGTGCCAAATACTTCTTGTGCTCCTCCATACTTTTGCTATACGCCATGATGTCATCCAAATACACCACAATGAACTTGTCCGAAAACGATCGCAACACACTATTCATCAATGTGCAAAAGGTTGTAGGGGCATTGCACAACCCAAAGGCATCACTAAGAACTCATAACACATGTCATACCTCGTCACCATGGCTATCTTCACCTCATCCCCGTCTGCAATCTGCACCCGATAATACCCATGTCGTAGGTTAAGCTTTGAAAAGACTTTGGCCTTTGCCAACTTGTCAAAGCAATTCACAACTAAATGCAACGAGTATCGGTTCTTCACAATCTATATGTTCAATGCTTGGTAATCCAAACACATCCTTAGCTATGAAGTGTCCTTCTTTTGGAAGATAACACATCCTTAGCTATGAAGTGTCCTTCTTTTGGAAGATAACTGAGGCGCCATAAGGTGACCCAGACGGATGAATAAAACCTATGTCAATCAATTCTGTCAATTGTCTCTTTAGCTCTTTGAACTCAAGTCTAGACAATTGGTAAGGAGCTCTTGTTGGTGGCTACAACCCAAGCTCTAGCTCTATATGATGGTCAACAGTGCGTCGCGATGGGAGCGTTTTCAATAACTCATCCGACATTATGTTTGCAAAGTTACCCAATAGGTCAATAAACTTAGGTAGAACAAGCGTCCCCACTCCATCCTCTTGAACTTCCTCAACAACTGTAAATCTGCGATCCATTCCACCTTGTTGCTCTCTTCATACTCAGTGCAGACACAAGTCGCACCTTTCCACCAGACTTCCTTGCAGTTGTGCGCACAACCCGAGCCTTTCGTTCACCGAGTATAACAATCTTGTCCATCCATGGCATGAGGATTGAATGTGTCCTCCTTAGGAACTCCTGCCCAAGAATCACCTCAAAGTCATCCATAGGCATCACTGTGAAGTTAGCACGACCTTCCCACTTATCAATTCAAATGTGAACTGAGGAGGCAACACCAACTGTTGCCCTTGCCTTAGAGTTTACTACATTCACTGCAACTCCACACAAAGAGACCCTAAGTCCCATCTCTTTCGCAACCTCGGTCTTCAAAAAATTGTGTGAGGCTCTTGAGTCAACTAGAACTTGCATTGTTCTTTCGTTGATAACCATATCCATAAAACACAACTAATGGTCTTGGTTGCCAAGCTTTCCACCCAAGGCACCCAACGCACCAGTCCTTTGTAGCTTGCTGCAAACCAAGCCTTGGCACTCTTTCTATGTTATGTGAAAAAGACAAATATATTCACAATACAACATACCTGTGTTATGCTCATCTTTTGCAGATTGTGTGGGAGCACCCCTTAGTCCACCTCTTGGTTCAAAGGTGCTTCTTTGCAAGTCCATGTAGATCTTGGTTCGTTGCGAAACCAAGTCTATTCAGCCTCAGGTCATGGTGAGACACTTGACTCGACCTGCCTTGAGTCGTTTGCAACTTGCTTTTGTCATATGACTTCATCTACCTCTATCCAAGGAGTCGCACCACCCTGGGTCACCCCATTGTCGGACTATGCAAAGTCTGTCATATTGTGTCTTCATCGCAAGACTTGCAGAACTGCTCTGATACCATGTGCCACGCTCCCAAGAGTCATTCCCAAATCTAACCTTGGCATCTCATGGACGCATGGTACTGCAATGATTCTCACTTGGCAGCTTGGCTCAACCAAGGATACTTCACCTAGACTAAGCCTCTTCACCTAGAGCATACCCATACTCCGTTCTAGGCTACATACGAGTCACACCCTTACTCTATGCAACTCAATTATATGCTTAGACAATTGTTAACATTCTTCTACACTTAGTCATTCTGGCATACAACATAAAACATGTGAAAAACAAGAGACACAAATATAGTGTGGGCGGCACCAATGGTGCCTAATCCCAAGCTTCGTTTTATTATATTGCGAAACATAAACAATAGATTACAAAGAGGGCACTACTGTCCTAGTTAACAGAACTGCCCAAATTTGAAGATTTGTCACACCAAGACCTCCTCCATTGCTCCTCCTTGCCTCAACCTACGATGCACCCCACTTGTGCGCCCAACCTCATGCTAACTCATGTATCTTGCCTTGCTCACTTGCTTATGCCTTTGGTTGTGCATTTTGTGCTCTTATATGGACTCCAAGGGTCACCATCGCGAATAGTCATGTCCCTTCGTAAAGCATCATACCCAAACGAACTGTCGCGTCCAAACGAGCCCATATGCCCATCAATTGTCGCATCTCTTGGACTGGCATGCCCCTTGCCTTGTGTTTTTCCTTGTGTCGATGGTCATGACTCTCTGTGGGTGTGCCGATGGGGTCATCCAACCTCTCCAACGTGCCCGTGTTGCCAAGGGTAGACGAGTCCACTACTTAGGCGTGCTCCCAAGTTGCCTCGTCCTTGCCCAAACACAAGCCATGTCTCCATCGTCCCTCATAAGGGAAGAAGGGTGTGTGCCCCCTTAGGTTCGCACATCACCATCATGCCCCAAGGTGCTCCTGACCATGCCCATAAGACAAGTTTTTGCCCAATCGATCACATCCTCTTTCTGCTTTCTGCCTAACTCATCAATGAATCTGCCCAAGGAGTGTGCATGCGCTTCGTGGGTGTCACAGAAGGCCTTACAATACCATTAATAATCAAAGGAGTTTTTTCTTTCAAAAGGAACTCCATAAGTGTAAAACTTCATTAAAAAAAAAGGAAAAGTTAGAATTTCTTTAGTTTTCTCATATCTACCTAGAAGGACATTCTAAGGATCCTATCAATAAACCCTAACCCTACCGTGTATGACACCTTGCACTAACATATCCTCCCAAACTATCTTGGTCACCGTACCGAACGATCAAATTTATTCAAATTGTAATCAACCAACCAAAAGCACTTTTACCTCTTACTCTTAAAGGTTAAAAAAGCGGTTTCAACCCTTCATCATACTTCCAAATACTTCTCTTTCCGGTGCCATAAAGTCTGCTAAACAATTCCTCCTTCACGATGAACCTAGTCAAAATGTAATATCGAGGACAACAACTAGTCGCAGTTTACCTCAAACCCAAACGAACCCTGGATAATTAATTCACCAACTTTAACAGCTTTCATATATATAACAAAAATGAAAAAATAAAAAAAAATTATTTTATTTCATTTCATTAGGATAAGTTAAAAATAAAAAGAGAAACCTAGGGTTAGGGTTTGTATGTGTCGTTCGGGTTTGGTAGTGAGATCGTGTATTTATTCTCCAACGACGGGGCTCTTTTAATCACTAGGCCATTCAAGCCCACTTCTCACTTCGGCTGCTGGCAGGCTTGTGTGTCCGGTGGCATCACGGTAGAATAAGTTACTGGGTTTTTATATGTAATTCATTCTGTTATTCTGTAGAATTTCTCTCTGTTTGTATTCAGAACAGGATGCTCAGCAATAAAATCTGGCATTTCTGGTTTCAAATGGAGTACATTAAGGTCGAGATATCGTTTCAGTCGCCTTAATACAGATGGGCGATTCGATTGTTGCTCGACAACATTTAATATCAGGTTTTGTGATTGCCATTTTTGTTAGAAGAAAAAATATTTCTTTAATCAGTCGATAGTATTCTATTTTTTTAGGGTAAAATAGTGGTCCTGTAGTTGCGTTGCATGGTGTTTTAGCCCCGAATTTAAGGGCAATTTAGTGAACTATGCTTGAATTTTGCTCTATGTAGCACATCGATGGAGATGTGTTTTAATTTTTGAGATATTGATCTCTTTTTCTTAGTTTTTTTTATAAGTTATATGTGCTTTGCAGATAAATGGTAGAAGTGGTCTAGAATGCAGTGTGCACACATTTGGAAATGTGATCAAAAGGAACTTTGCACTGTCATCCGAGCCAGTAAATTTTGGGCTCTGTTAGTTTATGTGCATTTTAAATTAGCTCGGGACGGAAGAATAATAGAAAACTATATTATTGAACCACCTGTTAATTGTATCACGTTGAATGGCAACATCGGACTTATTTGGTTGTTGGAGTTGTAAATTTCCAATTCTATTTTATAATGTATTGTCTGTTTTGGAGTTATTTGTAGGTATTTTTGTTAACTCATTTGGGAAATCTCAGTGCTCCTATTCCTCTGGAATATCTGAAGCGTGCGAATCTGGGTATTGAAACGTGCCAGGTCAGGGTTTTCTGGTTGTTGGAGGGGAACGAGCTATACGTATGTGATAATGTATTGTTTGTGATAGAGCTCCGGTCTTATTTGGTTGTTGGCTGGTTAAAGAGCCAAATCTATCTTATAATGTATTGTCTGTTTGGGAGTTATTTGTTGGTGTTTCTGTGAACTCATTGAGGAAATCTTAGTGCTCCTAATCCCTCGGAATATCTAAAGTGTGGTAATCTGGGTATTGAAACGTGCCAGCTCAGGAATTATCTGGCCTTTGAAGGGGTAAAGAGCTATACGTATGTAATAACGTATTGTCTTTGTTCGAGTTATTTTTTGGTATCTTTGTGATTTTTTTTTGGAAAACTTAATAATCCTCTTTCCCCAAATGAATGTATCTGAATAGAGAATGTCTCAGTTATGATTAGAACACTGGTGGGTAATTAAGTGAGACTCTGTAGGAAGTTCTTAGTTGGACTAAAAGGACACTTAGTTGGACTAGAACTTACGCTTTGTAGTGAACTCTGTCTTGAAAATGCTTTGACTTGCTTCTTTCAGTTCATTTATCTTTATTTTATAATTAACTGTCTTAAAAATCTTTTTAGCTGATTGAGATAATCCTCTGGGTTGGTTCTTTCAGTTCAGAACTATCTTTGTTTTGAAAATCCTTTGCACTGATTGAGTTAACTTTCTTGGTTGTTTTTTAGTTAATTTTTCTATACTTTGAAAATCATTTCAGTTAATTTATCTATACTTTGAAAATCATTTCAGTTAATTTATATATACTTTGAAAATCATTTCAGTTAATTTATATATATTTTGAAAATCATTTCAGTTAATTTATATATACTTTGAAAATCATTTCAGTTAATTTATATATACTTTGAAAATCATTTCAGTTAATTTATATATACTTTGAAAATCATTTCAGTTAATTTATATATACTTTGAAAATCATTTCAGTTAAATATGTATCTTTTTTCAGAAAATCCTCTAAACTGATTGAGTTAATCATACTGCAGTCATCTGGTAAACATCAAACTTGTCTTATCATTCAGTTAATTTATATATACTTTGAAAATCATTTCAGTTTAATATGTATCTTTTTTCAGAAAATCCTCTAAACTGAGTTAATCATACTGCAGTCATCTGGTAAACATCAAACTTGTCTTATCAAGTGTATATCACTTGTATGGGAAGTGAGTCTTGGGGTAAATTTTGATTTAAAAACAATCAAACTCTCTAGAGCTTATTTAAGATGATTTTAAAGCAAGAAATTCCCATTGGATTATTCTCTACTGTCAAAGCTGAAAATTGATTTTGAAGCAATATATTCCCATTAGCCTTCTAGAGCTTATTGCCAAAATATAAATTCAAAGAAATATATATTAGTTGTATGGGAAGTGAGTCTTGGGGTAAATTAAAGTTTAAAAACAATCAAAATCTCTAGAGTTGATTTAAGATGATTTTAAAGCAAGAAATTCCCATTGGATTATTCTCTACTGTAAGCTGAAAATTGATTTTGAAGCAATATATTCCCATTAGCCTTCTAGAGCTTATCCCCAAAATATAAAGTCAAAGCAAACCCCATTGGATTATTCTCTACTGTCAAAGCTGAAAATTGATTTTGAAGCAAGATATTCCCTTCTAGAGTTTATCTTGAAAATTTATTTTGAAGCAAGGAATTCCCATCCCATTATCCTTCTGGACCTCATCCTTATTATGACTCTAGTCTAAATGCCTTTTCTTCATGTCTTTTTATTAATGCCTATGTGTAGTCTAAACCTTGTATGTTTTTATCCATGTCTTTCAATTCATTCCGGTGTAGTTTACTATGAGCATTATTTTGTTTGATTCCTTTCTATTCATTCCCGTGTGCTTTACTATGAGCATTATTTTGTTTGATTTCCTTTGGTTAAGCAGTGGTGTGGGGTTTATTTTTTTATTCATCCACGAGCATGAACACAAGTACTAGCACATCATCATTTGTGAGACTCTGGACCTTTTTGGGTTAAATTAGCTATCTGCATTCACCAATCACAAATCCATCATCATTTGTGAGACTCTGGACCTTTTTGGGTTAAATTAGCTATCTGCATTCACCAATCCAAATCCATCATCATTTGTGAGACTCTGGACCTTTTTGGGTTAAATTAGCTATCTGCATTCACCAATCCAAATCAATATGTTATTTAAAGCACTATTCATTCCAAAATTTGTAAGACAGAAAAAGCATTTCTAAGTTTTCAGGAGGAATAATCTTTCCTAAGGTCAAAATGCATGGCTCAATATATCATGTATGACCCTTCCTAAAGATATCTCAGATCTAAGCTTCTAGGTTTTTTTGGGTCCAAAACTGTGTATTTTTTGACAACTAAAACCCTACGAATTCGCAGATTAAGGCTGGATTTGAGTTCTGCCAGTACTTGTGCTATTCCCGTAGGATTGAAGAAATCAATCGATGGTTACTATTTGCTTTTTGGTTTCCACTCTTTCCAATGGCAAATCTCACTTCCCTTCTTACCTTCTCTTGGAGTTCAGCCATTAGGAGGCCTTGATAGAGAAAAGCTTGTTGGAGCCGAAACCGTAGACTGTGTACCCTGCCTTGCTGTGCTTCACTCGTCACAGACAATTAATGATCCCCAAGCTAATAATATCCTCTACTAAGTGATCTGGCTATCAGGAAGATTTGTGGCTACCCTAAATGATGTGGCTATCAAGAAGATTAGTGGGTGTACCAATGGTTGAGGGTGAGATACAAGTGCAGAAGGGAGTTGGAAGCCAGGTGAGAATATTCATTGAAACATTCATACCCTCACTTGTGAGTATACCAATGGTTGAGGGTGAGGCAACAAGTGCAGAAGAGAGTTGCATGCTTTCCATCTTCATTGAAATAATCCATGCCCATCATAGGGATGGACTAATAAATTCAAAACACGCCACGAGACTTGTGCAACACTAGGTTTGGAAGAGCCTCTTTGACTACATAAGTGCATTAGTGGGGAAGGGAAGAAAACAAATAGTCCAAGAAATTCAGAACATACCACAAGACCCGTGCAATAGTAAGAAGGATATCTCTACAATAGTAAGAAACATATACGTGCTAACATTAAGAAACCTACGTTGGACATAGGTTGGCAATATCACGTTGATTAGATCAGTGCATTAGTTGAAAAGAAAGAAGAAAAATACACTGCAAATAACAAATCAAGTATCTAAATGAACACTCTTCGGAGATGATAAACACCCAACGATCACCATGCACCAACTTTTGACAATTTGAGTAAATAAAGAAGCATGCTTAAAACCTAAAATATTCGACATGCACTTCAACTGTTGACAATTAGAATAATAAAGAAGCATGCTTAGCATTTGACCTTCTAGGATTATGTAAAAATCATAAGCATGTTAATATTCGTTTATGTTTTATGTTTCCAACGGTTTGTTTTTTTTTGTCATGTTTTGATGGATATATTTCATGATTACAGTTGCGGGGCAATGGATGGTGAGATGGTGCTTTTATTATGGGTGTAAAACATGATAATTTACACATTGTAAATAAAAGAATAAAAAAGAGAGTTTAATGATTAAGAATATGTTTATCTTAAGTATTAGTTTCTTTTTCTTGGAGGTCACAAGGTTGAAAGTGGAGGGTGGGTTGGTTATATGTATACATCTTATAAACTAAGAAGAGTCTCTTATATCCATAGAAGAGTCTCTTATATCAATTTAATGTAGGTAGTACTTTGTTATATTTTTTGTAACATTTTAATATTTAAGAAGAGTTTTTTATATCAATTTAATGTGTAGATAGTACTTAGTTATATTTTTTTTTATCAATTTAATGTCTAAGTAGGTAGTACTTTATTATATGTTTACTATTATTTTATTATTTTGAAAATAGAAAGAGAACCTACGGTTATGGTTTGCATGTATCCCTAGGTTTTGAATTGAGAGCATGTATTTATTGGTAATATCTTAAAAATAGAAAGATAACATTGGGGTTAGGGTTTTCATGTATCCTTAAGGTTTTGAATTGAGAGTGTATTTATTGTTCAACTATGTGGGCATTTACTATTCAAGCTTTCTTTTCAATATTATATTTTTAATATTATTTTATTATCTTGAAAATAGAAAGAGAACGTAGGGTTATGGTTTGCATGCATCTCTAGGGTTTTTAATTGAGAGCATGTATTTATTGGTAATATGTTGAAAATAGAAAGATAACCTTGGGGTTAAGGTTTTCATGTATACCTAAGGTTTTGAATTGAGAGTGTATTTATTGTCCAATTATGTGAGCATTTACTATCTAAGCTTTCTTTTCAATGCTCTAGCATGTAGATTGTTGTGATTGGCAACTTGATTGTAAATCATGTTGCTAGATCTGTCTTTTCTATTTTTTTATGTAGAAGTTGGTGTTAGAATATAAGTGGATGTGCTTGTTTTACCATTGACAATACCCTTGTCATCCAACCATAAGTCGAAGCCACCCTTCGAGCAACTTAACCTTGACAAAGAATCATTTCGGAAGCAAACCCTAGGCTAGATAGCCAAACAAAGGGTAGCGGACCTTTCCCCAATGATAGTGCACCAACAAGAGTTGATCAAATAGTCCAAACACTAGCCAAGAGATAGTCCAAGCCAAATGTGATCTGATAGTTGTAGCACAAGATTGGGCACTATAGTGTGCACAAGATTGGGCATTGCAATTTTGAGACTGCTTGCTAAAATGAGAATTGACCTCCTGTATTTATACTAATTCTGGTTAACTGCTTGGGTCGACTTCTCATTCTGGGTATCTGTCTGTTTTTGTTCAGTATATATTATTATTTCTGGTCGACTTCTTCTCTTGGAGGCTAATAACCTAATATAAATTATCTTCTCAAGTTGACAAGTCTTTTTTAGGGTTATTAGCCAACTCATTAGGGTTTCTTCTTGCTTCTTGGAGTATTCTATCTTTGTCAGGTTTACATGTGGAGGTAAATACCTCCCGCAACTACCATAATATCAACATTCACCTAGCTAGGGAGGTATTACAGGTAATGGTCTTGAGCACAAAACATATCATTCATCTAGTAGCATCAACATAGTTATATAGACTAGATCATGACCACCATCATCATCATCAGCATCATCTCTTGAAACCATACTCTATCTGAGTAATCAGACATGATGCTCACTCCATAGAGTGATACAAGAGTCATTCTTCTAATCTAGAAGAGTAAATGTTCGAAACCATTTTTTGTTTGGAAAATCTTTGTTCATCATTCAAGGCAATAAGAACAAAATAGAGCACAGCTGCGTCTATCCATAGTAGTACATAACTACAATCTAGTGGTACACTACCACACCAAGTAACACAAGTACTTGATCAATAACTTATAGTCACACATCCACCACAGTAGTATACATCTCTGCTGTCATACAGTGTTCATAACAATCATTTGATATCAACCTGCATAGAAACAATGTTATGATATAAATTCAATCATCTGGGCCAATCTTTTACTCACATTTGTGAGATCTGAAAGAATATCTGCCCTTGGAGTAGAACAATGAAATATCTGGACTATTCTTCCCAAGCAAGGAAGAATAACTCCCCTGTCTTTTGAACCTGGACCATTCCCCACCTTGGGTCATTCTTCCTACACTAATCGAAGTGTACCCTGGAGAGAATGTATAAACCTTGAGGAATGCTTGTCCCTGATTGCTAAGCCTGGACCATTCCCCACTCTGGGCCATTCCTCCTACACTAATTAAAGTGCACCTTGGAGAGAATGAATAAACCCTAAGGAATGACTGTCCGGACCATTTCCTCTCTTAACCATAAGAGGAAAAAATTGTCCTGTATCAACTTTCAAAACAAACCATTTCTCATGTTAAACCACAATGATAAATCGTTATCCGGTGAGGCGGGCTAGTGTTCTTGAGTAACCCTCAAGAAGAGAGACTGCCCTAGACCACTCCCCATGTTATCCACAATGGGAAGTCGTCGTCTATGATATATCAACAATCTGGATCGTTTCCCATGTTAACCACAATGGGAAATCGTTGTTCGTCAGAAATCTCAATCCACTTTTCGAGCTGGAAAGGAAGATGACTCCCTGGACCATTTTTCGAACTGAAAAATGATTGTTCATAAATCAATACATATCAGTGCTTCCTCCCAACTTGGGAGTCATCTCTTCCTTTATCAATAAGGAAGTCGTCTCCACGAGCTCCAACATGAGTACGCAAACTCTTTCATTTTGGACAGAAGCTTTACCAAAATGTTTGCTTATCTGCTCATCTGTGGAGATATGTAATGGAGAACCTCTTTCTCCTTTCTAAACTTCATCACGGATAATGTAATGCTTGATTTCAAATGTACTTCATATTGGAGCATTGGTTTTCTTTGAAGGCTTCATGTAGCTCTGATCAATGAAGTATATCATTGTTGGAATACTGGAACATATACATGTGACACTTCTTTTGTCATTATGAGATCTGAACTATTGAGTAATCATCTTGATACAATACAGAGAATCTTCACCACGCTTTTGTTGTGCATTGTAGGTTCTTCACCAAGTTATCTTCTTTCATCTTGTATACAAGGGTCTCTTTCTGGTATGCCTCAAAGTCTTTTGGTTGCTCTTCATATGCTCTTTGTTCAATTTGCTTTGGAGAACAGTCTTTGCATTCATCTTGATGTAGCACTCCAACCCGTGGATGATATAATGACTCATGTAGAGGTATGTCTGGTTTACCGAAACGAGCAATCATAGTCTTCTCCCTCTATCTGAGAGATCCTCTAGTTCTAGATCTTGCAATGCTTTCATTCATAAGTCTTTCGTACACTGTTCTTCATCACAACTTTCAGTTCTGCTTGATTGCTTTCATATTAGACTGGTAATCTTGTGATTCTTGATACAATGATTGGTTGTTTAGACTTCTCTTCTTTCTTGGAATCTTCATGTTTTTCTTCATGTTTTTATTTAGCCTTGGGTCCATGGAGCTTCTTATAGATTCCATGACCTAAAGATTCCACTTATTTTCATGATAGGATCATAGATTTGGATGGACAACCAGGGATACTTTAAGGCTTCTCTTCGAAGAAGACTTCTTCTAAGGTTGAACTGAGCACATATTGTCTTTCATGGTTACTACCATGGATATATACTTCATCATCTTCGATGGATCATAGGATTAGCTCCCTCCTAATCCTTGCTTCATGTATGAGTGCATATAATCGACTCCCTTCGTCTAACGGAGTCCATGCTTTTGTCTGCATCCTTATTTTCTTCTGCAATATATAATTGGCTCTCTTTGTCTAACAGAGTCCATGCTTTCGTCTTGTTGTCTTCTACAAAAACGTCATAAGTCTTTCTCCAATTTCCTCTCGATAACTGAGTTCTTTCTGTCTTTGCTTCTTCTAAGTCTCTTCATGATTGATTCGGCTTATCTTGCAATAGCTTCCACATGATTTGTATTTCATCATTTCATGTGTATTATCTAATGATATCCATTCTTATTTTGTTGTTCTTCCATAGGTATAGTTCTTCTTGGAATACATTATCTTCCAAGAGATAGATATACAAGATATGTACAGAGATGATGCAAACAAGATATGTACAAGAAATAAGAAGAGTTTTGTTACC
>JASDQU010585670.1:0-13178 GCA_032191745.1 Picea mariana | reverse complement strand
AAAAAAAGGTTTTTACCTTGCATGGGTTTCCTTGGGAAATATTTGTCTCTGTGTTTCTCATATATGTGAATGATGCTGAAAGTGCCATTGTTTATTTCCCTGCATTATTGTGATCATCATTCAGTGTCTCTACAAAGAGTTTAAAAGAACCATGATTGTTTAAGCACAGTAACAACTGATTCACCCCCCCGTCTCAGTTGTCCAACAGAGCATGCCCTCCAAGGATCTCAAGTCATAACATCATGATAAGTGAATCCAATCAATAAATAATCCATCAAAGCATGTGTATCAAAGATCACTATACCAAACAATTAATTGCTCAAAGACATTATGTGACTTGACAAGCTTGAATATGGGAGGGTTGACGAGGTGTCCTATTAGGTAGATCTTGCCCTAGGTTAAGGAGAGTTTACAAGAAATCCCTCTCTAATTGATGTAAAGTGGATGAAGTGGTTGGGGTCAAGACTCAATGGGCATAAGGCTCACGACATACAAGGGGTCGTAGTGTCTCATTCGTGGTTGCCTTTGTATAGGGTGTGTGGTACCTTCGTCCGCAATGCACTTTTTCCAAGCCCATCAATTTCCTTTTATCTTTCTTTCTTTGTATTTTCTTTCATAATAGCATAAGGAGACATTGAAGGTCATTACCCTGGCGTGGCAACTAGATGGTGGCAATGTTACCCACAAACACCTAGTGGAAATGAGAAGGATGGCTTGTGATGAGACCCCCTTTCTCTTAGTCATGCAACTAAGAGCCATTGCCCTGGCGTGGTGAACAGATGATGACAATGTCATACCACTAGATATTCATGGACGTGATAGGTCGACTCGTGATGAGACCTCCTATCCTTCAACTAACCTTTTAAGAATTCTTCATTATATTATGGGTCCCCTTTACTCAAAGATAAGTGTTTTATTTCTTTTTTAAGTGATCCTTGGGCGAAACATCTGGAAGGTTTATATAAAGATTTTATCTTTTACCCAACATCAACCCCTCTGGGACTTTATCCCCTTCTTCCCATAGAATTAGGGACAACCCCTTCCTGGGTTAATACACCCTAAAATCCCAAGAGATAAGGAATTGGAGGGGAATAATGATGTAAAGTGGTAAGTATGTTTGTGAATGGTACGATGGATCATTGAGGGAGTTCCTAGTAGCAAACCCATTCCCAAGGAAAACCATTTATGAGGGCACAACGTCAACCACCAAGGTGAAGCTTGGAAAAAGGCATAATGTCCAAGAAAACATCATGAAATCTAGAGCAATCTAAGATACAACATAATCAAATGGATTAAATATTGAAATAATGCTCACCATAATACTGACTTGAACCTCATGGAGCAAGGCCCACTGCCTTCCGAAAGTCAGTTGGTGTGGTGGATGCCATCTGCAAATCTGTGAAAATCTGTGGTGGTGAGTGGGTTTTCCATCGTGAAAAGGGTACTACTGGTCATAAAGTCTCTCGACACTCCATATCTTCAACTTGATGGCCTCGAGACATATTCTCCTTAGTTATCCAAAAAATGAGGATAACATCTTTGAATTTGTTGTTGGCTTGGGCAACTCACATTAAATTGGATGCTCCATTGAGAGAATCTTGGAGAAGGGAATTGGTTGGGCATCCAACTTGTTGTATCTTAAGGCAAAGTTATGGATAAACCTTAAGTGAAGAGGTGTATTTTGGTTGTAGTAAGAACATATTGGCAAAGACAATGTGATTGAGGCAAGGTAGTGTTTCATGACCTCAGGTGTTGGAATGACTTGGGGAAGACTCAAGTTACAAAGAAAAATTTGGGTAGACTGCAAGTTCGTGACACATGCTTCAATAGTCTACCTCAAATAGAAACTAGCTTGTGTCTCTTTAATTATTATTTCAATTGTAATTCAACAATGATAATGTCTGAGTTATGGCTATCCCTACAGTCTCATTCCCACAACGAGTCCATGTTTCTACTCCAACTTAAGGGGCAAAACAAAAAACTCCACCCACTCATACATAGGCAGAGAAAGGACGATCCCCTAGGAATTAAGACATTGTTGGTGCACTAGGTGTATCGCCTATATGATCCACGTACGACCCCTGAGATTGCAGAATCAACCTATACAACCTATAAGTGGATTCAATTTCTTGCTAGGGCAGTGTACAGTTTCTAAAATGACTATGGGCAACAATTGATCCTTTATAAAACAAGATGATGGCCTATAGGATCCATGGCTAGTAACAATGACATTTTTCCCTTCTCCAACAGTCAATTAAACAAGAAAAAGAAGAATTGGAAACTCTCTACAACAGTGTAATAGTCATGTTATTTGAGCCATTGATCTTGAATCTTAGAGATAAATCAATGATGTGCATTCTAGATTTGTTGGGATTCCTTAATGGCCAAGTTGAATGAATACATGAGGCAAAACTCAGAGCATTTACATTAAATGAAATTCACACCATTAAAATTACCAGACAACCATTAAAACGCAGAGTAACTTCATTTTAAACTCATAGCCAAAAAAACAATACAACAAATAGAGATATTTGTCACACAAGAACTTAATGTGTACCTGAGAAACCCAAAATGAGAAAACCAATACTCAAATGGCTGCTCGGTCTCTATTTTGACAATTTCTAGTTACAATGCAACTAATGGCTTCTTTGGCATCCTCCTCTATTGGTGTAACATCTCGGGCCACCCAGGTCGAGCCATGCTACTCCAGAAAACACTTTTATTCTCTGACACCATACTGTAACATACCCATCATCCAACTAAGCTATGCCACATAAATTTTTTGAACTGCATGCAATTAAAACATATACATGTAGCATATACAGGCAATACCCATAAATATAAACACAGTTATAAACCACACATAGGATAAACCCATAACAATAAACACATAAATAATTATGCAACATGTAATTTGTCACACAATTAACACTTATCTTGGTAACAATATCACCAATTGCGTGCAAACCCTCCACGAACCTCCCAGTCTTAGACTACACTGCTCATCACTCTCAGTAGTGGGTCACCCCCAAGCTGGGATTAAACTCCACCCGGGTAAAGGGATTCCTAACTAGGCTAATGGATCATAGACAACATGAAAGACTCTATCACAGGTGCCAACTCAAACTAACAACCTACAGTCTCTCATTCCCCATATGCATGTCCAACCCCAAGAAGTGTGCCCCTTCTCTGCTCAACAGTCCTTTGGCTGCCCCACTTCCTTTTCGGGCTTCAACAACAGGCTAGATAGGAAGTCTCAGAGCCATGTAGCTGCAGTTTAACACCTTCAGAAATCAATTCTCAACAATTCTCTCACCTTGAGAGATTTCTCACGGGCCTGACAACCCGCCTCTTCAATATCCCACGAGCATGACAACCTGCTTCTTCAATCCAACTCCCAAGCTAACCAGGTACACAAACAGGTATGGGTATGAATACAGGTTCAGGTACAGTGACATGAAGGTGCGAAGGAAAACTCAGTGAGTGAGTGAATGATCCTGGAATGATTGAATGGATCATTGAATGATGGAAGGAATGAGAAAATAAACTAATTCCAAACTATATGTATGCATGTCCCCAACTTGACACTTGTCATGTTGGGATTTACTTTGGCCCACTTGTCCCCATCCTTAGAACATAGAATAAAATAATTATCCATACTTTATACCTAAGCAATATTAATATAATATTCCTTTTTGTCTTAAGCTCCCTAGCTTAGCCCATTTTCCTTAACTTTTAGCCCCCCCCTTTCCCTAACTAGTAGAGTTTAGTCCCCCATACTCTTTTATCGTGGACGATCTACGTGCAACGATGTATTTTATATTAATGATGATACATATACAAAAATAGGCTCACTGGCCTTTAACATCTAGGCTCTCTGGTCTAATCATCACAAAACTGGCTCACCAGACTATAAAACATAACATATACACAAAGGTCCCTGGCCTAAAAAATCGCGCGCACTTAAGTTGTTGCCCGTGGTATCTTGGAATGTGCACACTTCATCATTTTACTGCGCAGTACATGTGCGCACTATACCATGGAATGTGCATACAAAAATGATATCAAACAACTCACCAACTTACGTACATTTGTATTAACATTTACAATTGGGTTCGGCCTAGGGATATTACAATTCCCTCCCCTTATTTATGCTTTGTCCTCAGTGCATTATGTACACATATACAACAAAAATTTCAAAAATTCTCAAAAAGATGCGGGTATTCTTCCCGCATTGCATCCTCATGCTCCCAAATAGTGTCCTCAGGACCGTACCAGATCCATTGGACCTTTACAAACCATATGGCTCGATTCCAAAGCTGTTTGATTTTCCAGTCCATAATGTGTACCAGATGCACTTGGAAAGCGCCTTCTTTCTCCACCTAAATCACATTCCAATCAATAACATGATTAGTATCAGGTATATATTTCTTTAACAATGATATATGGAATACATTATGAATAGACATAGATGCAGACAATGCAATCATTTAAGCTATTGGACCAATCCTTTCTAGGATTTCAAACGACCCACAATAGCGAGCTGCCAACTTGGAATAATTTCCCAACTTCAGGGAACTTCTGTTGGCCTTCACTTTCAAGAATAGACGGTCCCCAACTTTAAACTCCATGTGAGTTCTGCCCTTATCAACATAGCTTTTCTACCTGTCTTGGGCATCCTTTAAATTTTGTTTTATTTTTATCATTTGCTCCTCCATTTTCCTGAGTAAATTTGGCCCAACCACTGCTCTATCTGCTGGGTTATCCTAGCTTACCGGTGTGTTGCACTTTCTGCCGTAAAGTGCCTCAAATGGGCTCATCTTTAGAGATGTTTGGTACCCATTGTTATAAGATAACTCTACTAAGTGTAGGTAGTTTTCCCATTTTGATGGTTTATCCATCACATACATCCTCAACATATGCTCAATCACTTGATTCACCCTCTCTGTTTGTCCATCTGATTCTGGATGATAAGTTATACTAAAATTCAAATTTGTTCCAAATCCATTAAATAATCCCTTCCAAAAATTTGAGGTAAATTTTGGATCTCTGTTAGACACAATTGTCTTGGGTATACCATGTAATCGAGAAATTTCCCTCATATAAACATCAACAATGTTGGCTACCTTGAGGCCCGCAGGGGTGTAGACGGATTGGAAAATGTCGTGTAAATGGAAGGAAATATGTAAAAAGAGGTCGCGTCGTGTAAATGGAAGGAAATATGTAAAAAGAGGTCTCAAGTTCGATTCTCACCTCGATTTATCCGGAGGCGTGCTTGCGGGCGATGCGATTCTCCCTAGGGATTATAAGGCAACCTGCAGGATTCGACCCCGTGTTATGCAAGTATGATACTATTGTTGTTACCGTTTCCCCTAGTTACACACAAAAAAATGTTGGTTGCCTTGTGAGTGAGCTTAACTGGAATAAAATGGGCAGCTTTAGTAATCTTATCCACCACTACCATGATAGAATCATGTTGTTTGTTCTGGAAAGTTTGGTGATGAAATCCATTGTTACAACTTCCCATTTCCACTCAGGAATGGGTAATGGTTGTAGCAAACCCGCTGGGTGCCTATGCTCAACTTTTACCTTTTGACATTCCAAACATTTGGCAATAAAATCAGCCACTTCTTTCTTCATGCCTGTCCAATGATATTGGCTCTTGATAACTGCAATAGTTTTCTGATAACCTGGGTGCCCAACATAAGGTACATTATGCATTTACCCCAATATCAGATTTTTCAATTCCTGGGAATTTGGTACATAAATTCTACCCTTGTACATGAGAATTTTATCATTATCTGGCTTGTATTCTTCAATTTTCTGCTGCAAATTATCTCACTGTAATTTTGCCACTAATTCCTTGTATTGCAAATCTAATTTTGCAGCCTCCAAAATTCTGTCTTTCAAATTTAATTGGTACATGATAATGGTTGTAGCATGTAATTCATGCACTCTTTTGTTGAGGGAATCAATCACTTTGTTCTCTTTCCCCTTGATATGTTTTATATCAAAGTCATATTCACTAAGAAATTCTAACCATCTGCTTTGCCTAGAATTTAGAGTTGGTTGATCAAATAAATATTTCAGACCATTGTGGTCTGTCCTCAGCTCAAACCTTTTCCGCATGAAGTAGTGTCTCCATTTCCTCAAGGCATGCACTGTGTCTACCACCAAATCATGAGTGACATAATGTCTTTCATGCTACTTCAGCTTCCTTGATTCATAACATATAACAAACCCATTTTGACTGAGGAATCCACCAAGTCCTTCTTTACATGCTTCTGTGCATACAATGAAGTCTTCATTTGGGTCTACAATCCTTAGTATTGGAGCACTTGTTAATAATTTCTTTAAGTGTTGGAAACTCTTCTCACAATCCAATGTCCATTGAAACTTCACACCCTTCTTTTGCAAGGAAGTGATTAGGTGTGCAATTTTTGAGAATCCTTTAATAAATCTCCTATAGTATCCTGCAAGGCCGATGAATGATCTGACCTTTGTCACATTCTTTGGTGATGACCATTCTCTAATGACTTCTATCTTCTCAGGATCCACTGCTATCCCATCCTCTGAAATGATATGTCCCAAATAATGAATTTGCTTCTAATAAAATGATCACTTGCTCAATTTGGCATACAACTGATGCTCCCTTAATACTTGCAACACCATCCTCAAATGATTCTCACGCTCCTATTCTGACTTGGAATATACAAGGATGTCCTCCAAAAAGATAATGACAAACTTGTCTAAATATTCTCGGAAAACACCATTCATTAAGCACATGAAAAGAACTGGTGCATTTGACAACCCAAATGGCACCACTGTAAACTTATAATGACCATACCTTGTCTTGAAGGCAGTCTTGCTGATATCTTCCTCTTCCTCTTTAATCCTTACCCATGGTATCCCGACCTGAGATATATCTTTGAAAATATCTTTGCATCCTTCAATTGATCAAAGAGATCATCAATCCTTGACAGAGGATACTTGTTCTTTACAGTCACTTTATTCAACTGTCTGAAATCAATGCACAATTTTAATGTCCCATCTTTCTTCTTCACAAACAAGACTGGGGCACCCCAAGGTGACACACTTGGGCATATATACCCCTTCTTCATAAGTTCTTCAAGATGCATTTGCAACTCCTTCAACTCTAGTGTACTCATCATGTATGGAGTCTTGGACACTGGAGTTGTTCTAGGCATTAAATTTATAGAGAAATCAATATCTTCCTTTGGGGGTAGTCCTGGTACCTCTTTGAACACATCTTCAAAATATTCAAGGACTACATGATCTTCCAAATTTGGCACCTTATTTTTAGGTGTCTCTTCCATATGAGTTGCAAATATTTGACACCCTTTTCTGTAACATTTCTTCAGTTGCAATGCTGAAATTTCTCTGATGGTTACCGCCCTGGGAATTCTCTGCACTTTCCTTAAGTTCCCTTCCTCATCCAAACAAGTAAATGCCTTGTTATGATAGTGTAGGATAACATGATGTTGGTCCAATCAATCCATCCCAATCAGACGGTCATAGGAACCTAAAGGCAAGATGTTCAAATCTTCCCTGGTGTTCAGTCCATTCATGTTCATAAGACATGACTTAACCATCTCATTAACTTTTCTTTTGGCTCCGCTATCCAACTGCACCAACCAATATTTTTCATGCTTGTTTCTTGGCAATTGCAAACTTTCCACCATCTTAGGATCTATACAAATATGACTAGCTCCTGAATCAATTAAAATAGAAATGGTTTGGTTGTTGATCATACCTTCCACTTCAATCATATGTGACTCATACTCTGCTTGTTTGTTGTCCAGGGTTGCATAGATCCTTGGTACATTTCTATCCATGTCCTCCACTATTTAAGCTTGCTATACATTGTGAACAATCCTCACTTTTTCACCTTTGTGAGGACAATATCTGAACATATGATCTCCTTTACAACCCCAACATTGACTAGGTGGTTGCCTTGGCCTTTCACCCCCTATCTCAATCGTTCTGGGTTCTCTAGAGGTTGGTTGTCCTTGAGGATTATTTCTGAAGAATGGTGGCTTAGTTACCTTCTTCCTCTTATCCATATTGAATTTTTTTTTGTCTTCCAAAGCTTTTTGGAAAGTTGGCCTTTCTTTTTGTTGATCATATAGGCATTTAACTCGCCTTATGGTCTCCTCCAATTTCTTGGGATCATCATACTGTATTTTGTCACTGATGAATGATGGAAATCCACTCAAATACCTATGAATCTTAACTGTCCCATCCTTGATGAAATAAACATAATTCAACAGTTCTAAAAACCTTATTTTATATTCATCTATGGTCATACTCCCAAGCTTGATTTCAAAGAACTCTTTCATTTTCTTGTCATAGTATCTCTTAGTCAAGTATTTCTTCTCAAAATACTTCTTGAATTCCCTCCAAGTAACACTTTTCTCTTTAATGTGCTGCACCTACACAAGATGATCCCACCACAAGGATGTCTTTCCCTTGAGTTGATAGATGGAAATTCTTCCTTCTGCATGAGATGAATAATTATGCAATTGAAAATACTTTCTCATGCCCAACAACCATGTCTCTGCATCTTCATCCTTCTTGTGCTCACCATCAAATGTAGGAGGTTTGATTTTGTTCATTTCTCCTTGTAGTTCATCCACCCCAGACCTCTTATGCGTCATGACAGGGGATGGAATTGAGATTTTTTGTGCCCTCCTATTGGAATGCCTCAGGGAGTGACGATGATGTCTGCCAACACTTTTGGTTCTTCTTTTCTCCTCAAGAGACCTGTGACTTCCTGATTTGCTTGAGCCACTCTCCTTATCCAATTTCTTTTTTATTTTGTTCAAGCTCTCCATTAAATTCATGTTGAAGTCCTCCTGCTACTCCTTGGATCTCATAATCCTTTCATTATCATATTTATGTCTTTGTACATCCTTCTGCAAATTTTTAATGGTCTCTACCAAATTCATGTTGTCATCTCTTCCTTCTCCATGTCCATTGGAGTTTGTTCCTTCAATGCCCAAATGAACATCCATTCCTCTAATCTCATCTTCTTGGTTGTAAGTCCCATGTGCATATTCCATTCCTCTGGACTCTATGTTGATATTGATATGATCTAGTTGTTGTTAACTCTACAAAATGTGCATCCAACAACACTTTGTCAGGTTAACTGACTCAACAATTTCATGAAAAATATGAACCATTCTGGTTCAATAATATATCATAATTATTTATTCTAATTTCCTAAAACATTGAATGCCCAAATCGATTTTCTGGGTGAATATTTATATTCTACTATCCAACACCTTTCCAACGCCTGCTCCCATGCTCAATTCTGAGTCTTGAACAGAAAGTTATGGTTATTTGAAAATTATCCATTAATTTTTTTGTTCACACTTCAACTTGGCGCAACTATGAGCTGTAATTATGTATTTTTTCACCTACTCCATTGCATTTTTCATAGGATCTCAATTGGGCTTCTTCATATACATATTTTGGACAGTCTGTCCAAGTTTCACCTCTTTCCGGGTTCTGGGCTGCTAGTTACAACCTGCTGAAGTTCTAGGCCAATTCATGTTTTTGGTCTGGAATGCTATGGGTACCTTCTTTGGCCATATTAAATTTTTTTAACATGCCCATAAATTTAATTCAGCTCTAGGACTGTCTTCTATGGCTCAATATATTTCCATTGACTAATCATGCGCCTCAATCTGATTTCGAAGAAAAACGTTATGGCTCTTCGAAGTTAGTTAGGTCTTAAAATTTACCCTCCACAGTTTGTATTGTAACTTTCTCATAAAAGCTTTGTTTGACGAACGGTTTACACCCTTAGAAAGATCTCTTCAAGCTCTTTTATTTGAGCTGCGGAGATAGAGTGTACATTGGTACACTTTGTTCTCGTGGTTTTTGAGTACCTAAAAACGTTGTTAAGGGCCTAAAAAACGCGTTGCAAAAAGATGACCAAACAGTATAAAATGTCGCGGATTTTTTTTTGTTTTCTGTTGTTGTTCACCATCCAAATGAATTCACGAGCACAAATTTCAACCTGTACACCCATATTTAACATGCACAACACCACCACAAGGTAAATCGTGCTCCATGCACCTATATCCATTGTGCATCACTTCTCTGTCGCGCCAATAACTGGCGCGCACTACTTTTGTGTCATGCGCCAATATCCACCGCGCAAAATTTTGGTTCTTGCACTAATCCCTGTTGTGCACAATATTTTTTTTTTGTAAGTCGCACGCCATTTTTGTGTCACACGCTAATATTCTGCGCGCATTTTACTCTACGCGTTGCACCATGCCAAAGTTTAGTACACCCCCACCGCGCACCAATACTCTGCGCCCACCATTAACTAAACTGTCGCGCAACAACATATCCCACATTGTGCGTGCACCAACAAAATTCCTCTGCGCTCTGCCAATACTGCAGACACCACACACGACATTTTTATGCGTGTTCACACCACGCGCACCTTATTATGCGTATGCACACCTCGCGCCAGTATTAAGCATGCGTCACTCAATCCACACCGCGCAATGCTAAATTTAGTGCGCGCACTTGCATGTCAATATTTATCCGCGTGGTGCCAAATTTTAGTGCGCGTACCCGTACACCAATATTTCTCCGCGCGGCGCCAAATTTTAGTGCCTGCACACCAATATTTTTCCACGGGGCGCCAAATTTTAGTGCACGCACCCCCACACCAATATTTCTCCGCACGACGCCAAATTTTAGTGCGCACACCCACACACCAATATTTTCCATGCAACGCCAAATTTTAGCGCATGCACCCGCACACCAATATTCTCCACGCGATGGCAAATTTTAGTGCGCGCAGTCGCACACCAATATTTCTCCACGCGACGCCAAATTTTAGTGCACGCACCCGCACACCACTATTTTTCCGCGCGGCGCCAAATTTTAGTGCGTGCACCCACACACCAATATTTTTCCGTGCAACGCCAAATTTTACATATCAGAAGCTTTTCACTGCGCATCATGCATTTTTAATGTGCCCACCTGTGCACACTCATTTTTATGCGCATCGATTCCTCGTGAATTCTGCTGCAGAAATTTGGGGCTTTTACTTAACTTTTTTTCCAATTTTTACCATAAACATTCTTCAACTATGAATTTTGTTCAATTTCACCCCGATAACACCAGTTCCACTTTTGCAACAACAAAATGTTGTGGGTTGACATTTTTGGAATGAATTTTTCCCACATTCAATTCACGATTGAAAATTTTAATCAACTAATATCGCTCCATCTGTCATGGCTTCACTTGTAACTTCAAATTTGACCAATTCCAGGTCTAAATGATAGAATGTATATTAACTCAAGAATATCTCACCGCATGGCCAAATTTCTTAATTTTCCCATGAATTTAACAAAAGAAATTGGGGCTTTTTCCCAATTCTACGCAATTGTTGTTACTTTTACCATGGACGCTCTGCAACCTGAAATTTGGCCACTTCAAAATCAATTCTCTGTGAAATTTCACTTCAACTCAACTTGCTCGGCCCATCCAGGCTCAGTGTTGAAAACTGAAGCTCTGATACCATATTGTAATATCCGCGGCCACCCAGACCGGGCCATGCTACTCCAAAAAATGCTTTTATTCTCTGATACCATACTGTAACATACCCATCATCCAATTGAGCTATGCCACATAAATTTTTTGAACTGCATGCAATTAAAACTTATACACACAGAACTCTTGCAAAACCTTATATATAAAATGTAAACAAACAAATACATTCTGAAAATGTACGCATCATACTGAAATAACAATAAACATATACATGCAACATATACAGACAGTACCCATAAATATAAACACAATTATAAACCATACATAGGATAAACCCATAACAATAAACACTTAAATAATTATGCAACATATAATTTATCACACAATTGACACTTATCTTGGTAAGAATATCACCAACTGTGTGTAGACCCTCCACGAACCTCCCAGCCTTAGACCACACTGCTCATCACTCTTAGCAGTGGGTCACCCTCGGGCTGGGACTAAACTCCACCCGGGTAAAGGGATTCCTAACCAGGCTAATGGATCATTGACAAAATGAAAGACTCCATCACAGGTGCCAACTCAAACTAACAACCTACAGTCTCTCATTCCCCACATGCCTGTCCCACCTCAGGAAGTGTGCCCTTTCTTTGCTCAACAGTCCTTTGGCTGCCCCACTTCCTTTTCGAGCTTCAACAACAGGCTGAACAGGAAGTCTCAGATCCCTGTAGCTACAGTTTAACACCTTTGGAAATCAATTCCCAAAAATTCTTTCACCTTGAGAGATTGCTCATGGGCCTAACAACCCGCCTCTTCAATATCCCACGGGCCTGAAAACCCGTTTTTTCAGTCCATCTCCCAGGCTAACCAGGTACACAAACATGTATGGGTATGGATACAGGTTCATGTACAATGACATAAAGGTGCGAAGGACAACTGACTGAGTGAGTGAATGATCATGGAATGATTGAATGGATGACCGAATGATGGAAGAAATGAGAAAATGAACTAAATCCAAACTATATGTATGCATGTCCCCAAATTGACACTTGTCATGTTGGGAGCTACTTTGGCCCACTTGTCCCCATCCTTAGAACATAGGATAAAATAATTATCCATACTTTATACTTAAGAAATATTAATATAATATTTTTTTTTGGCTTAAGCTCCCTAGCTTACCCCCTTTTCCTTAAATTTTAGTCCCCCCCTTTCCCTAACTAGTGTAGTTTAGTCCCCCATACTCTTTTATCGTGGTCAGTTTGCGCACAACGATGTATTTTATATTAATGATGATACATATACAAAAATAGGCTCACTGGTCTTTAACATCTAGGCTCTTCAACCTAATCATCACAAAAATGGCTCACCAGCCAATAAAACACAACATATACACAAAGGCTCCTTGGCCTAAAAAATCGCACGCACTTAAGTTGTTGTGCGCGGTATCCTGGAATGTGCACATTTCATCGTTTTACTGCGTAGTACATATGCACACTATACCATGGAATGTGCATACAAAAATTATATCAAACAACTTGTTGAGTCCATTTTTGTGCTTTCCCAAACCATACTTTTTGCCTCTTTATTTGCCATTTTCCTTCACTTTACTCCACATTTCTCATAAAATAGCCTATCCA
>JASDQU010585669.1:32520-48096 GCA_032191745.1 Picea mariana | reverse complement strand
CTAACCTAAATGAGATGACGTCCTGCTAATTTGGAACTTTTGCTTGGATAGAAAAGTGCGGCCTTGTCTTCTCATCATAGCCGTGGAGTTTATTTGTATTTTTGCTGGTTGAAATTGACAAAACGTTGCTCCTTGGCTAGCTAACCTGCAGAACAACAAAACTTATATAGGGCTGGCGTCATACCCCTTGATCCTTGGTTTTACTTGCAAACGTTGTGACATTTGGCAGCCCTCTTGTTTGACATTGAGTTATTATTTGCATATGTGAGTTTATTTGACAAAACGTTTCACTCAATTGTCGTGATTTTGACCTAAATGAATGCTTGACGTCATACCTATTGCAGAAACAATATAGGTGACGCAGCAATATTATGTATATGAGCTGAATTTTGCATTAATGATATGATACATGGTTTAATTGCAAACATTGAATGCTATTACCGCTTATGCTTTGTTGAGGAAGTGATACAAGTTATTTATCTTTGCTCAGCAATCATTGACTTCGTCAACAATTGCATTTGATCATTAGCTCATACATATATATTTGAAAGATAGTCTTAAATGCTTATGAAGTACTAACCCACTGTAAGCACATATTCTAGTTGTATTTGTCTAGTCTCGCAAACAGGTGCATCATCAGTGGATTGTTCTCTTTGACTATCTCTTCTTGGGCAGCAATCTGTGAAAGGGAATTTCTTTGACTTGTCCATTACCCTTTAGCCTTTCTTTTACCCAGATTGCCTTAGGGACGTCTCCCTTGGACTAGCCCTCCTAAATAGAAAGAGCTCCCCATCGAGGTGACAGTGGGTGGGGAAGCTCCTGTTACGCCGGTTTTAAGCCCTGACTCAAGCTCTTTTAACCTTTCCTACAAACCGTGCGATAACAGGCCTTTAACACCTAGGCTCTCCGGCCTAATAACACATAAGCTTACCATCTTATAATTGCTCGGCTCACCAGCCTACAAAACATGTTTACAATTCATAAATACAACTGGGGCTCGTCCTTGGGGATATTACAATCTCAATCAGTGCAGCAACTTGGACCATCTCAAAAAGGTCTACCAAAGTGGCTCATAAAGACACTTGAAGGTGTTCATCCTAATGAAGTTGGAAAGACGAGAACCAGAAGTTCTACAAGACAAGATGGAGGTGAGGTAGATAATTTAGATTCAGGTGATGTAATGATATGGGTGTTTAATTTGATTGTGAGTTGAATTTATCTACTAACATTGAACCAACTTCCTTTGAAGAAGTCGCTTCTCATGATGAATGGAAGGAAGCCATGCACAAGGAGTATGATGCTCTCATCAAGAATGGGACATGGAAGCCGGTGGCTCCTCCATTTGGAACCAAACCAATTCAATGTGGGTGGGTCTACAAGAACAAGTGCAAATCAGATGGCTCACTTGACAAGCATAAGGAGAGGCTTGTGGTGAAAGGATATGCACAAAAAGAAGGCATAGACTATGAGGAGACTTTTCCCCCACAACAAAATGGGCTACCATTGATGCATTGTTGGCTTTGGTAGCACATAATAGGTGGAAGAGTCATCACATGGATGTGAAGACAACATTCTTGAATGGAGACTTGAAGAAGAATGTTGACATGTCTCAACCAAAAGGATTTGTTGTGAAAGGTCAAGAACATAAGGTATGCAAGCTCATCGAGTCTTTGTATGGCCTAAAGCAAGTACCTCACGCATGGTATGAAAAGTTAATTGAGCATCTTTTGAAGATCCATTTCAAGCATTTTAATCTTGATGATGCAACTTTGTTTGTCAAGAAAGTTGGCAAAATTGTTGTATATCTTGTGGTGTATGTAGATTATCTTTTGATAACAGGGAATAATGAAGCATATATTGCATCCATAAAGAAAGAATTTAAGAAGGGTTTTGAGATGACAAGCATGGGATATCTTCACTACAACTTGGGTATTGAAGTCACTCATAATCCAAAGTATATATTCATCTCCCAAAAGAAGTACATTGGAGAATTGTTGAACAAATTTGGCATGGTTGATTGTAATCTTCTCTCTGCTCCAATGGAACAAAATCTGAAACTAACATCAAAAGAAGGGAATGTATTTGAGAATGCAACAACATATAGACAGTTTGTGGGGAGTCTTATCTACCTTACTACTACCAGACCAAACATTTCATTTGCAGTTGGGATCCTTTCTAGGTTCATGCAAAAACCTTGTGAAGGACATTGGTGTGCTGCAAAGACAGTTTTAAAGTACTTGAAGGGAACTCAAGACTTTGGGCTCAAATACTCTAAGGTGGATGACTTCAAACTAGTTGGACATACAGATTCATACTTTGATGGGGATAAGGAGAACGGAGTGTCTACTTCAAAATAACTCATGAGTCTTGGATCAGCTGCTATCTCTTGGAGATCACGCAAACAGTTTGTTCCAGCAGATTCCATTACAAAGGCAGAATATGTTTGTAGAGGCAACAAAGGAGATTGTATGGCTCCGGAAGATATTAGAGGATTTGCAAGAGAAACAGGTGAATGCTACTCCACTTTTGATTGATAACACTTATGCAATCAAGTTGGCCAAGAATCCTAGATTCCATGATCGAACCAAGCACATCAACACGAAGTACCATCTTATTCGACATCGTGTATAGGCCAAGACCATTCAACTGATACATTGTTCCACAAGTGAGCAAATCGCAGACATCTTCACTAAAGCACTTGGAAGAGAACTTACAAACACCCCCTCAGATTAAGTGGGGGAATGTCGGTTAACTAATCCTTGGGATTATGGTACTGTAAAATTATTTTGAATATTTAATCTAGGAGAAAATGAATAGTTATAGGTGAATAGAAACAACCATCCGACCACTAGGAAGATGAAACCAAAGGTCACCTGTTTGTATATATATCTCACTCACTTTAATACAAAATAATTAATGTGTGGAGTTATTCATCTCTGGCCTGTCAATGGAAACCCTTCCTACTCAACAACAACAAGAGTTCCAACAAGAACAGGAGTTTCATGCCAAAATTATGCAAGATATGATGAGTTTATTCCAATGACTCATCACCACTCAAAAACAAACCCTACAGTAAGTCCTCCAATAATAACTATTGTTGCAACAACCCAATCCAACTACAACCATCCCCATTTCCCAACACTCTTACACGCTAAAGACAAGGCTTTTTGTCCCTAAGTTTTGTTATCCCCATTTTGTGGGATAACTAAGGAGATGATGTCTCGAGGCCCTCAGGTTGAAGATATGGAGTGCCGAGAGACTACATGACCAGCAGTTTCCACTTGCACATACAGAAGCCCGCTCTATCACCACATTTTGATCCATTGTTAACGCATCCACCACACCAGCTAGCTTCTGGAAGACAGATGGGTCTTTCTCCATGCGGTACAAGTCAGGTATTGTGGCAGGTAATCACCATAATATTTAAGGCATTTAAACATGTTGTATTTGAGCTAGTTTTGATTATAAAACACCTGCTTAGAAATTATGCTTTTGACTCTGTTTCACCTTGGTGAGTGTCATAGATTTCCTAGTAAGTGGCCAACCTTTGGGAAAGGTTTATGACTAGGGGTCCCTTAAGGGTTTATCGTACCATTCCCGACCATACTTACCTCTTTTCGCTCATTACACTCCCATCATATTGTCCTCTTCTAAGTCCTTTGACTTTAGTGACCCAAGAAGGGCATGTACCTCATTTCATGGGAAAAAGGGGCTAAAGGCCCAGAGGGATTATTGTTGGCTAAAAAGATAAAAGCCTAGATATAGACCTTCCAAATGCTTCGCCCAGGGATCCTCCGAGAAAGCAATGAAATTCTTCTCTATAAGAAAAGGGGGACCTACAAAAATAAATGATAATGAATGCTTAAAGGGTTAGTTGGAGGATGTGAGGTCTCATCACGAGCCGACTTGTCATGATCATGGGTATTTAGCAGTATGACATTACCATCATTTGGTCACCAAGCCAAGGTAGTGGCTCTCAGTTACACGACTGAGAGAAAGGGGGTCTCATCACGAGCCAGCCTTCTCATTTCCGCGAGGTATTTGTGAGTGACACTGTCATTATCTGGATTTTGGACACCACGCCAAGACAGTGGCCTTCAACTCATTCCTTAAAACATGAAAGAAATAAAGAATGGTAAGAAGATGGGATTGGAAAAAGTGCATTGCAAACGAAGGTGCCACACACCCTCTACAAAGGCACCCATGAATGAGATAATACAAGCCCTTGTATGTCATGAAACTCAACGACCTATGAAGTCTAAACCCCTTCCACCTCATCATCCACTACATAACCTTGAAAGGCCATCCTTGGGAGCATCCCGTACTTGAGGGCTTTGGTCTACCCAATAGGACTCCTATGACACCCCTCCCATACTTAAACTTGGTCAATTGTATAGGGTTCTGACTCGAGCATTTGTTTGATTTGATGAGGTAGTTTTGATGCACATGTTTAAGTGTCTGGCTTATTAGACGTGGTTTATACTTGTCATGATATCTTTGACTTTAGATCTTTGGAGGGTGTACCCTTTTGTTTTCCAGGACCTTGCCTGGTGACCAGTTTTGGGAGAACAATCCTAGCTTGGGCTTCCATGGGGCAAGAAGCCCATCGGATGGATGCCTAGGGCCCGCATGCCGGATGACAGAGAGGTGCCTTTGGAAGCCTAGAAGACATCATGATGGACCTAACCTAGCCCCTACCACCCAAACAACTTGCCTAGGAGAGGCAAAACATCACCTCTTTGAGGGTTGACATCATGAGGGGGCTAGGGTTTGGTGGTGATAGAGTTGCACACTGACACTTGGCATATTTTCACCGGATGAGGCATGGAGAAGGCTTAGCACATGATGAGGAGGCTCAAGCAGCGCCAACGACTTCCACATCTTCTTCAACGACTTGCTCAAGTGCCAAAACGTCCCCTAAAGGGGTGACGTCACCTTACTTTAGGGTTTCTTTTGTGCAAAAGTAAATTTTAAAGATCAATTGTTTAATATTATTTTGATGCAAGGGGTAAGATAAGGGTTGTGGACCCCTTATCTTATGTTTTACTCTTGCTAAGTGGACAAACTATGAGTTAGACCTTTTGTATAAATAGAGATCATGTGAATGTTATTTTTAACATAGCTCTCCCATTGTGAGAAGACTACTTGGCTGAAATTTGCGCCCTCTTTGGGAAATTTGATCTCTCTCTCTCTCTTGTGCAAATGTCTTATGGTGATTTGTGGAGCTAAGGTGGTGCGAACCTCTTGGAGGTCTTTTCTCTTGATTATGAATGGTTTTTGGCTTGGCGAACTAGGGTTACATCTTGCATCTCTTTGAAATTGGTTGGGAAAATCTGCAATCATTAGTTCTTCTTGCTTGTTTCATGAATGTTATTGGTTGAAACCCTAGGAGGAGTATAAGTGCATACACCCTCCATTAAGCTTCATCTCATTTGCTAGTTGACAAGTCATTTATTGCAAGGTTGCTAGGAGGAGTAGAAGGGTGTACACCCTCTTAGATTTACCTAAGTTTGATTTGCATGCCCTAGGGAGTAAGAGGGTTTACACCCCTAAGGATATTGTGGATCTAACTCTTACAATCCAAGACTCCATTTACCCAATATCTTGAAGGCACTAATCTAGAGTTTGCATTGGAGAAATAAAATTACTTGCATTGGGAAACGTGATTTTACGAGATTTTCAAGTTGTTCAAAGTGCAATCAATTATATATGTTATTGGCTTGCTTGTGCCCCTAGGGCATCATCTTTTGTCAAGTAATTCTTATTGGTGTTACAAATTTCATCTTCAGCCATTAGGGCTACAGAAACCCTAATCTAACTTCTTCAATAACTCTCTAATCAACCACTGAAATTTGCTCAAAGTTTGTACACTTAAACTACTAGGCCTAGCGCACTTTTTGACAAATTTTGAGGAGGTTTTGGTGGCTGATCTTCTTGCTGTAATAAGTTGTTTGTTACAGCCATAAGGCTGATTTATATTGCTGCAGAAAGTGTTTACAACAGCCTTACATTTTTATGCTAGTATCTTGGTCTCTAAATCTTGAGTTTCACTAGTGTTTAGCTAGTTTATCTCTTGTATCTTTCACTTGATTTCTAGCACTTGTTTAGCAACTTATTGTGCCATTTCATTGCTGATATATACTGTTACTAACAGCTGCTATTAGGGACAGCAAGCTTAACTTGTTTGTCCAATTGGTATTATTGCATTGTATCTTGGTTTCCCTTGTGTCTCGAGCAAGTATTATCTCTTTGCAGGTCACTCAAAGCTTTGGCAACCTCAATCAACCCTCGAGACTCATTACCAAGTTCCCTTTTCCATCTAGAAACTTGACTTTTAGGGGGATCCGTTCATATATCACATTTTCCATCTCAATCGCCTCGAGGGTCATCGGGATTCCCCCCCTTGAGGTGACTACCTCACCTCTAAAGTGACGGGAACACCTGCCTAAGGTGACAGTGGGTAGGTGCTCTCTAAGTTGTCGCCATTTTGATGGTTAGATCAGGCTTTGCCCAACCTACAACTTGTGCAATAACAAGTTTGATGGAGCCCTAAATGGAGACAAGCTCAACCCCTAGTTTCCTAGTCTAGAAGCTTATTTAAAAACTCAACCCACTTTGATAGGCGCTCAGAAGATCCTTGTAGTTGAGATAGACATGGAAGAGCAAGCCCTCACATGGTGACAAACACAAACCCAATACCTTTCCACCTCCAACCAACCTAGATCTATAGGGTATAATCTATGAAACATGACACCTACATTTAGCCCTCTATGTCGCGTATCCGACGTGGGGACACGGATTCATGAGAATATGTGTCGAACACGGATTTGGGACACGCCCTGTGCACAAGACACATCCCAAATCTATGTTTGACACATGCCTTGCATGTGTCCCAATTTCAGGACACGTGTCATGCATAGGAAAGGTCTCGGGGCTCACGTTTTCTCATGCAAGTTGGAGTTGTGAGGTGTTTTGGTGTGCAACTAATGGTTATTTTACCCTACTAATGCTATTTAAAGAGGTCCCCACCCCCTCCATTTCACCCACCCTAGTAATTAATGGTAATATTAAATTCTTAAAGTAAAAGGATGAAAATGAAAGATAAAGGAGAATGTCTTTCATTTTCATCCTTTTACTTAAATTTTTAACATTACCAATAATTGTTTCAGGATGTTTGAGAGTGGTTCCAACCTCATTGGACTTCATATAGAGAAAGCAAAATTTTAGGTCCCATTCAAAATTCAACAGACTTAATGGTTTTCAGGATTTCAAGATTGGCAGGATTGCAATGTTTCCACTAGATTCTATCATGACGGTATGGAACTGGCATTTAATTAAGAGCACCAAGCCTTTTATGTACCTTGATGTTGGTGGCATTGATTATTGAACTCTCTTGTCATGACCCTAGTAAAAATGTACCCTTCACTCAAGTATAAACTCTTATGTTGAACTCTTCTCTTTGCCATCGTGTCAGGTGACTTAGTGGTATATTTGCACACCAACCTCTGTATTATTTACATGCAGAGAGAAGAATGGTTGAAGAGAAAGACAAAGATGTGGGATGTGTTTCATGATGATATGGGTTTGGACAGCAGTGTTGAATTGGCATTAGTCAACTTGGATATTAATGAACCAGTGCTAGAGCTGGTCACTTTTGATGATGGTGATCCTCTCGAGGGGTCATCCTCCACACTAACAAATGCACAGATTGCATTGGATATAGAGGAGGAGGAGGATGGAGGAGAGAGCTCTGGTAGTGATGCTAATCTTGATGATTATGACATGGAGGACTACTGACAGTCGCAACTCATGAGCTATGAGATTCTTCCATCTATGGTTCTATTATCTACCCTATGGCTATTTTGTATTTGCCATTGGTATTCCCACCTATAGTATTAGTGACTCTAACGCAGTATCTATGTGCATTTTGATTTTGATGACTTATTGAGATTGAGAATGCTGCAGCTTATGGTTCTAATCTCTTGTGTGTTCAATGTTTTTCATTTGATCATCATTGATGTTACAATGTATAATATATCATGATTTATCATTTATGTTACATGTTTAAAGTTTTATATCATGTAAATCTTCTAGTTTCTAACAAAATATGAATCTTTATGTCTAAATTTCATTTTCAATTTTTTTTCATATATATAATTTTTTTAAATATATATATATATATATAAACGTGTCCTCCATGTCCTGTTTTCGGGGCCGAAATTTCACGTGTCAAATACTCGTATTTTTGTATCCATCGTGTCCCGTGTCATCGTGTTAGGTGACTTAGGGTATAATTGTTGCATCTTCCCTTCAACGGCCCATGCTAAACACGACTCTTTAGTAGGGATGCCATTTCTTCTTCCATCCAAACATCAGTGGTTGCATGCTCTCACATTTCAGAGGAGGTTCACCTCCAAGTATTCTGTCAGAGAACTCCATCCAACATATAGATCCTACATCATATGATATCCTTTGCTGGAATGCAGACATCAATGGCAAAAATCAAGGACGATTTCCTCTCAGCATGGAGGAATTGATGATATTTAGTCCCTAAGTCCGTAGTGGACTTTGTTAGACTATGCAATTTACAATTTTCACTTTATTTTTTCTATCTTGTTGTACATAGTTTATAGAGGGCTTGGTCACACTTGATCACCCACCTAAATATGTATATTTCAATTGTAACCCTAGGAGACCTGATCAAAGATGATCACTCTCCACCAATCTTGTACCTCTATAAATAGATAATACAATCAAAAGTGTACACTATGTCTACATTGTGGCAATCTCTTCTCGTACTTGTTATCTTGTGTTCTCTTGTGCATGAGTATCTTTTGCATTTCTGTTACTGTGCTCATACCAACATTCAAAAATAAATTAGTGTTAGTGTATTAGGGTAATTTAAAATTAGTTTTAATTGTCAACGTGTAATAATGAAATATAACTGTGTAAAGTTTAAGCGGATTTTATAATTAAGTGATAGCTACAAAAGGATTCATTTGTAGCCTTAATGTTTGTTAATGTGAATGAAATACTTGCTCTCATTTTATCAGTGCATACCATATCATTCAACATGGTATCAGAGCCATTCATTTGGAATTGGAAATTGTTGGCTTGATGAAGATGGCCTGCACTGCTATATTTGTTGGGACTGCATTGGCACTGCTTATTGTTAGGGTCATAGCCCAAGAAGCTGGGCACGGGATGAGTTTGAATGCAAGGGAGATCCTAAAGGCCACCATCCCCATCATTAGGGAGATCTCCACAAAGAATAGAAGGCCTGCACTGATGGTAAACTCCAATTTGCCATTGACTTGGTGAAGAAGAATTTAGAGGTTCATCTTCATCTCAGCAAACTACCACAGAGCTACCGCATGTTGCCAATACAATGCTAACCAGTCCATCACACTACAACATGATGAGATCGCAGATTGGAGGACTATACACGTAAATGGGTCCAACTTTATTCTTGCGATGCCACAGGCATTTTTCCTGTTGAGCACACTATCAATGGCAAAGAGTATTCTATTGGGATACATACGGTGCACCAAACAGACAACCATGCAGATTTTATTGGAATGTTATATGAAGTATCGAAGATGTGATACAGTCCTTGCAGAGTTGACAGATGGAATCTCTACTATTGCTGACATGAAACCGGCAGAGGAGCTTTGGGCAGTGTACAGTCAAGACCTATGCATATAAAGATTGGAAGGAGGAAATATTTTATAAATATCGCGTCCCTCATCAATCCTCCACACACAAAGGGATTCATCTGGAGTCTGGGCCAACGTTAAAAAGGAAAAGTGTTTCAAGCGGAAAGCAAGGACGCATTGTCTGGGATTCTAAAATAACGGCTTCTAAAGAAGAATGCTTCTTAGTAAGGAAACTGTGCTCTCTCTATTGAAAGTGATGTGTTGTTTTAGAAGCAACATTAGCGTTGATGGAACCAACAAGCATTGATGCAAGGTAACCAGGAGAATAGACTTTGATAGCCTCCAAGTATTAGTAGGGAACCATGAGTGGTGCACAGAGAAGGTTGTGTTTAGGTGAGACTGGTCCTGGCCAAACTATGGATTTCTGCTACAAATAGAGGAAGAGATGGCAGAACAATCTTTGGAGCAAAGAAAGGAAGCTCCGGTAAATACAGGAAGAGGGGGTTGTATATTGCTCCAAGTCAATTTCTTCATCAACAGTTTGTTGAAGTGCTTAGATACAGGGGGGAGTTAAGAACATTGCTGAATGTTTGTTGAGGGGAAGGGTTAGAGGAGCAGCTGCACATTCAGAAAAAGATTTGAGTTAGTGTGTAAGGATTTTGATTGTCTGTGTAATAGTGAAATACAACTGTGTAAACAGCTTACGCAATTGCTGGGGCAGTGATGAAAGGATTCATTGTATTTCTTTTTGGCATTGAGATAGTTGAGCTTAGATCTTATAGATTAGCTTTGCTTTTTGCTTTTATAGGAGTGGCCTTCGCACTCCCACTATGTATCGCCACTTATGTACCGAACAGTCCCATTGACCTAACTTTGATCATTTGTTGGACATTAATTTATCTTATCTTATCTCACTTACATTTTTCTGGTGCATGACATATCATTCAACAAGCATCACTAAGAATCATGAGGTTAAAAGCAGAGTATCTGGTTATAGGATGGTCTAGTCACTTGGCTCAGTATTAGCATGTCCACTTTGGTTCAGCGTTGCCAGGGCCATCCATCTAGTCTCACATCTGAAAGTATTGTTGAGTGTCTCAATGATTGAATGTAAATGGGTTCGCAGATGTCATTCACTAACACTATCATTGTATTGTGCTTTGTTTCATGGCAATAAAATGATGCTTATAGACAATCTATAGTTAAGCATATTATATGATCTGCATTCGGTTGCTCTCATCACTCAGCATATTATGGCGTTCCCCTAAGCACCATACCTCTTGAATGCAGGGTCCAATGATAGAGACATCCAAATGTAGCTAATAACTTTATCTCTTTCTGTTTACTGTAATCACTATCAGAAATTGTCTTTATACCGAGGACCTAAATGTGAGAGCAACGAGATTCATGATGCTAGAATAGACCCACAACTAAACTTGATTGCAGGTTTAGTGAAGAAAATACTGATGTTTCGTTGCACAACTTGCAGCCTTCAGCACCGTTGGGTGTTATTAGTTACACCAATTTGTAATATTTGCCCTAAGACAATCGAGTTACTCTACAGCCCAGGTGGGGTTGGGGGTAGGGGTATCCATCCAAACTTTGTGCGTTGGGTGCACTGAATATACACACTAGCACAAACCCATTTAAACTCGGGTTTGATATGCACCTCGATATTGCATATCAAACCCAAGTTTAGATGGGTTTGTGCTAGTTATGCATAGCTCAAGTAAGGACAAGCATAGGAAACGGTTGGTCCAGAGAGGTATTATCTGAGCATAAACTTGCGGCTCACCATGACCATCCAAAGATACAGCACACTATTCCTGCTCATGTACCTGGCCCTAGATTTATTGCTTAAGTTCCATTAAGTAAAGGATGCAGAGCAGGGACAACCAAGGAATATTTTCCTTGTTAATTCTTCAATTTTTAGCAAAGGAAATGCTTCATTGAATGTACTATAGTTCAGAAAAGGAGCAAAGATGGGAGAGACCAAAACATAGAGAATAGAACCACCGCGTATAAGGGAGATGACTATTAAAAATACAAAAAATTAAAAAGGATTATAATGATTATCTTACCCTGGCCGAAGCCCCACGAGGTTCCCTCAATAAGACTTGGTCCAGCCCATTGTTATCCTTCACCATTTCCACTGTGCCCTTTTGATCCGAATGCTCCATCTCAATAATCTTCAAGCAAAGCAAAACTGTTTGCAGATGGAATAATAAGGACTTGAGGGAGAAACCCAAAACAAATGCTACAGAGTTCGGACGAGTTTAATATAGAGACCATGTTGGTGACATGGGCATTGGGCAATGTGGAGGATTCTAGTGAAGTGAGTGGATTGGTTAGTTGGGGTAGATTCAACCGTCATATGCACACACACAGTCGATTTGATCTGTCTTTTGGGGGGCTCCGTGAGATTGGGATCAAGTGGGTCGCTGTACTTTCTGTCTACATTCACGAGAAAAGATCAGAGATCTCACATGAAAGTCGTTATATAATTTTCACAGGTGGCTTGGGACAGGGTCTCTCTGCCACTCATTTCTAGGAAACTACATTGAGTGTGGACTGAGATAACCAAGTTGACATCTAGCCTGAAAAACTTATAAGGATTTTACTTATACGAGATTGTCCTGAGAACACGGATATGGTCATGTAATGATTAGTTATATTTTTTAAGAAATGTCGGAGCTCGACAGCTCGAAGGGGACTTTTCTGAAAACGTGAAAACGAGTTTTGACTTTTGTTATTTTGAGCTGCTTCAGATGTGGCACAAGTTTATGAGGCACCTAGGTACTCATGGAGTTTTCACAAGTTTGTTTATGAATTTTCCGATAATAACAGTTTATTTGTTTTACATGTTTGGGAACTTCCGAAATGATATTTTAAACAGATTTTTAAATATATTTTTAAAAAGAATGAATCATAGAAACTTATTAATCACTTTACGTGTTCAAGAAACTTGGTTCATATGTAAATCAAAACTTGATCATGACTCTTATCTATTTGAAAAATGAATTTGATTTTGATTTTTTTATTTATATTTGAAAAATAAGTGTAATTTATAGTAAGTAAAATGAATTTAATTAATCAATTATAACAATACATATTTGTATTATAATAATAATCATTACAATCTATTAAACAAATTTTAGTGGGTCATCAAGTTTGTAAAAGTTATTGAATCTAATTATATAGAGAATGAGTGTTATTTTTCACATCTAAAAACAATTTTAGTAAGTCATATGTTGAGTTTTAATGATTATAATAATAATAATTTTAAGGTCGGGTTAAGTTATATATCAAATTGGTGTATGAGACCTTCTTTTTTGTGGGATTCTTTGTTTATGGGACAAGGGACCTCATACCCTACTCTTTTTGGATTTAAACGTGTGACCAGCCATATACCAAATTGGTGTATGAGACTCCCTTGTTTGTGGGACCCCTTGTTTATGAGACAAGGGACCTCATACCCTACCCCCTCTCGATATGAACTTGTGATTTTTTAAAAGGAAACACATGTTCTTAACCATTATGCCCACACATGTTATTATTGTATTGGTTTTGAGCCTTGAAAAATCTAATTTACCTTGAATATTATCTTCAAAATAAGGAAAAATGTTCAATAAATTGTCCCAAAATATATATTTCGAGAAAAAAATTATAATATTATAATTAATAGAATAATTTTATTTATTAACATGATATTCAATAAAAACAGATGGGATGATGAAGGATCACAAAAGTTGACTCACTTAAAAGACTCTTCTTTTAATATTTTAAAAATAAAATTATATTTTTTATTATAATAATAAAATATATAACAAATGTATTATAATGTTTAGAAAAATGTACATTTTTACATGTTCATTATAATGTTTAGAAAAATGCACATCTTTATCTTTATTTTAAGGATGGTTCACTTTCTTTGAAAATGAAGGTGTGCATTTTCCAGCTTGTGATGGGTGTATGAATATGTAAAGGTTGTGAATAAGGATGGTTCACTTTTTTTGAAAATGAAGGTGTGCGTTTTCAGCTTGTGATGGTTGTGTGAAGATGTAAAGTTTGTGATGGGTGTATGAAGATGTAAATTTATTATAATAAATGTATATTTTTATTTTCCATCAATTACTTTTTTAGAGTGAAGGTATATATTTATTACTTCATATGTAAAAGAGATGTATATGATACGAGATAAGATTTATGAATAATTTGAGCTTTGCTATTCAATATCAAGGTTTGATATATATTTATTTGTGATTTTTTAAGTCAAAAATCATAATAATAATTTTCATTTAGCGAAGTACATTTTCCAACTTCATTGTTTTTGTAATTTCTAGAGATATGCAATGTGCTTTTGAATTGAGTTGTGATATATTTAAAGAAAAGGTAGGGTTACATTTGTCACCCTTTCTCCTTTTTATTTTTGTACATGTAGCCATGGGGTCTCTAATAGATAGAGAATATGTTGACTTCTTACATCTTGTGTCTTTTGAATTGGCTAGAGACACTATTTTCTTTTTCAAATTTGAATTGTTCAATTCATGATGTTGTTTTATTCCAACTAAGGGGTTGTCAATTATGACTCCCTGCAAAGAGGGGGGGATTTTGAAGCTACATCCACATCACAATCTTTGAAGGGAAGATTGGGCCCCTTAGCCAATGTTATCAATCTCGACCATTCAACATTTTTCTTAATGCTTCCTTTGACAATTTCTTCTGTGATGGTTGTCATTCTCTAGGTTTTTTCTTTTTTCACTTTTTTTGTATAAGCGTTCGGATTGTTGGATAGGAATCTTGCATGGCTTGTTTAGATCAAAAAGTCATGTTCTTTACATATCACCACACTATACCATCAGAAGGTTGTTAATTATGGTCCCCTGCAAAGAAGGGTTGGGCACCTTATCCAATGTCGATCTCTATCATTCTACATGCTTTTTTAGGGCTTCATTGGTAATTTCCTCTATGATGGTTGTCATTCTCTAGTGGTTTTTTCACTTTTTTCATACAGGGACTAGGGTTGTTGGATAGAAATCTCGCTTGGGTCTTATGAATTGGCTTGGACTTTTCCTCACTTTATTACAAGTGGATTCCTAGTCTGAAGGAGGAAGTTAAGAGTCTTCTCATTTTTGTCCTTGATTAGGTACTAGATCCTAAATTCATGGATCTTGTCTTTTTGTATTATGGACCTAGGAAAAAATATTTAAATCCCTTTAATTGAAGCCTTGGGAGAAAAGGCTATGAGAGGATTTTTGGAGGCCCTTTAGAGGCTCTTTTGGAGAGAAACAAGCACKCGTGCTTGTGGTTTGTATCTAAGCCCCTTTTGGGAGAATGTCGTCCTTCTGGTGTCTGAAGAATTGTGCCACCTTTTTGTGAGAAGATTTCAGCCCTATCAAAGGAAGGATAATGAAGTGATTTGTATTCCAGCAGATCTAGAGACGTGGCCATACTGGTGAACTTCATTAACAATGGTGATCTCTTATCATGTATTGTTCTTTCATCTCATGTTTCCTTAAGCATGCTTTATTTCCGCAGTTATGTTTTATTAAATGCATTAAGTAGTGGATTATGAGACAAACAACATATTTCATCAAGTTAAATTCAAATTGGATTCAGCTCTTCATAAGCACTTCAATTTCACCTTTAATGCAATCAAGTTCAATTAAAGCAATCCTAAATCTGGCCTTATCAAGTGGCCTAGATCCAAGTAAAGATTGGTATTAGTGTCACCCCGGTCTCAAATCATTGTTACTGCTCTACCAATAGTTGAGACTCAAGCTAGAGATGTTTCAACTTATATTCCCACTAATGCAATTTCCATTATTGATGGACAGATATTTCCATTATTGATATTGTCATTCTTTTCATTCTTGCTCATGTACGTTGATATTGCTTCATATATTTTCCATGACCATGG
>JASDQU010585669.1:10364-20828 GCA_032191745.1 Picea mariana | reverse complement strand
GGTAAGTATTAATGCAACCGCACTTACAAGGGTCAAGTATTAACATAGGCTGGTGTGATTATTAATGCACGCTGCAACAATAAGGCTTCAAAGTTGAAGTCTAATAGGAAGTAAGAAAAAAAATGTTTTTGATTTATTTTAATTTTAATAAAAAAATATTATCTAAATATTCCTATGTTGAACATTGGAAATCCAGATAAATTAAAAGTCAAAACTGAAAGTAATAGTTAGTCAACGACTACCCCGGATGGGGTGCCACCTAGCACAGAGGGGCCACGTGGTACAATGCTTGGTCGAACCTTAAATATAGGCCACCGGCCCCCATCCCCTCGCCATTAAGGATGGGGGCAAGCTAGTTCAGCCAGGCCGATGAGCCAAGACTTCTTGCATACGTGATGGGAACGGAACCACAGAGCACTCAGTGGACTGCCTTAATGGTGGGTCTGGTCACTTTACTCCTCATGAATTTACTCAATTTCGGATAGGAAGAGGCTCATTTGAAGCTGAAGCTGTAGCATTGAAGCATCCTTGAGATCTGGTGCAACTGGAATGGTCTAACTGTCGCCAGAGCCACTGCTTGGCACCTCCAAATGCCAAGGGAACGAGGCAAGCCCCGCAGGGGGGCTGCCTGGTATGCTTCGGCTGCGCGCAGAAAGAGACAACAAAACTTTGAGCGGGCACTGTCCATGGCAAGGACGCAGCTTGTCTGAAAACAAAGAAGACCTAAGCTGCCTCCCATGGCTTATATTGAAGAAATTATCCCAGATGAACCCATTCAAGTCCCCCCAGCACACCTACTTTTCACAGTCCCAGACAATTGGAACCCGCTGACATGTTTTCCTGGGGAAACTACCTAGCGGGCCGTCAAGGAACATCACAGCTCCAACACAGGAGAAGTCGAATTGGACGATTCCCCCCCTGCTATATCATAGAAGAAATTTCGGCAAATATGGATGCAGAACCGACCGTAGGAGCAGTCGAGATCCCTCCAATAGAATCCCTGGAACGAAACGATCCAGCTGAGGCCGAGGCAATTGGTATGGAAGGTGAGGCAATAGGGGCTAATTTGGATAGGGAGGGTGGCACCGCTCCTATGCCGCTTCCTCTGTCTATCATGCATGAGGAAGGGCGTGGCCACCTGCCACTCCTCCACCCGGACCACCTGAAGTTAATCTTTGAACTATGGAGCTTGGTGGAGGACCTAATCCACCGCACCAGTCTATTAAGCCAACGAGTAGACCTTCTCTACGAGGCCTACTCCAATATATCACCAGGATAGCGTTGCCCGACGTGTGCACAGGCCTTCGTGCTGACAACCACTGAGGATGGCGAGGGCAACATGGATGAAGGCGAGGCCATCGGGTAAAATGTCACAGTTAATAATTTTAGTCTTTTTCTCTATTTTCCTCAGACTAGGCATGGCTAAACGCCATTATTTTGTAACTCTAAGCCTCAAAGCTTTTCCTCAGACTAATAGCTGCCAGTTGTCTTGGTTTCCTTCGGGCAAGACAAATGGCAGCCAATCTATCTCCCTCATAGATTGCATAGATAACCAGTTGTCTCGGTTTCCGCTTACACGGCGAGACAGTTGGCACACATGGTGTTTATGGTTTAACCTTTTTTTGGAAAGTTAATACAACATGCTCTGCGCTTTTTTACTTAAAAAGAAAAAATAGTTAGTCAACGACTAACTCATTGCTATAATCCCTCTGCCTTTGGCAGGGACTAATAAGAGGATCCTCCTCATTGTAAAGTTATTGGAATCTATTGGAATAACATATTTTTCTCTTTTTTCTTGTCTAAGGTGTTTTGTATGGATGATCAACCTTCTTGAAATGTAGCAAATATTCTTGGAGCATACTAGCTAGTTCTTATTGTAGGCTCAGAATTATCAAAGTCAACTTGGGCACCATAGAGGAGTGGTCTCACAACATTGGAGAGATATGTTCTCTACCTTTTGTTTCCTTGCTTGATGTGAATGAATTTTTGACCTATTATTCCTTGTGAACAAAAGCAACAATAATCCCTTTCAAGCAAGAGCACTCCCTGGTTGTCTCGAAGGTGGTACAATTCTTGAACGCCCCTCCCTTTTGAATTCTTGTTGTAATTTTCCAACTAGATCTAGGACTTTTAGGACCTTGTCTTGACATCCCTATTTGTCTTCTAGATCATTTGAAGAATCTTCTTCTTAAGATGCTTCTTGACCCTGTATGCCAAGGAATGCAAGGCACTGGTTTCTTTCCTTCTCAACCAACCAAAAACCCTAAAAATATATATATATATATACCTTTTTTTTGTTTTGTTTAGCAATCAGGAAAACACCCTAAATCAGATTTCATTTAGAACCATTTATACCCTAAAAATCATACCTTAATATTGAGTCTCCTTTCCCAAGCAAATCACCGAAATTTCCCTTGAAACCATAGGTCGTTTTGCTTTATTTGGCCCTTGTTCGTGTGCCTGTTTGCAAGATCTTAATATGACACTTAATTCTGGTTTGGATCTGAATATTTCATTGAGAAAAATCCTAAAAATCAGATTAGTAATCATTCTAGTTGTCTAAAAAGCAAATCATCCACTTTTCCTAGCTTGAATGCCTAGTCAATTTGCATAATTTATGTCTCTTTCTTTTTTTGGTTGGATATATTTAAAAGAGACTTTAAGTCTATGTTATAGATCTTGAATTTATATTTAGAAATATTATACATACAGGTTTAGACTTGGACTTTGGATTATAGGCCTAAAAACCCTACATGTCTTGCATATTTTACCCTAGTTTACCATTGTTTCATCTCTTGTAAAAGGCATTGTTGAAGTTGGTTACAAATATGGAATTTATCTTGAAAGAACATACTAAATTAGATTTATGGATAATCTTGCATGTTTCATCTTTTCTTGTTGCTAAAAATCCAAGTCCATTTGCTTGATTAAGGCTTACTTTGTCATTGGTGCATCTTAAGAAGAAGGCCATTTATAGTTCTCTTATAATCTGAAATTTATATAGTAAATACCTTTAAAACATATATAGAATTGATCTTTATTATCTAAATAGCGAGTGTGTTGAATTCCATTACTTAACTCTAAGTCTACTTGCAATTACTTAGCCTAGTGTCATGTAATCAATTGATCTTTAAGGCTAATTGGAAATTTGAGTTGTGAATATTAAAGCACTAACCATTTTTTAGGTGCATCCAATCAACAAAATCAGGTAGCCATGTTTTCCCAGTATTAGAATTTATTACAATGTAATGAGTATGCCTCATAATTTCATAGTAGCTATCTTTAATCTTGAAAATTGCAATTGGGGTCCTCTATTCCGCAAAAGTTTCCCTGGACTTGCACCTAACCCCAACCATAACAATTGGCCTAAACACACGAACAAGCTAACCCACAAGGTATGAACATGTCTATGGGGGATTTAAACCTTGGTGGGGGTTAGCAATGACACCCCCACTTTACCAACTAACAGAGCCCTTCTTGACCATATTCTAAAACTATTTATGATTCTATAAAAGATGAACACTAATCTCTTAAGTTTTGATCAATAATAAAATTAAGTATGGTACAAAATGGAAAAAATCCTAAAATGTGGGCTAACTAGATAGCCTAAAGGTTGATATAGTGATACATATACAAAATTAAATTTAGAAATCATGTCCTCTACTTTGAGTTTTTCCAAAATGCTTGAGGTTCAATGAGTTTCTACTACATTATGGTACGAGCATAGGTAGACAACAATGCAAAAAAAATGAGATTGCCTCAACTATATATATATATATATATATATATATATATATATGTAACGAAGCACAAATGGGTTAGGGTTTCCGTAGGTTTTCGGTTAGGGTTACCGCAGACCCTCTAGGCTCTAGGGTTCGGTTTAGTCCAGTTGACGTGGGATGGGGGACATGTCGGGCTTCTAGAGCCCTTTTTGCAGTGTGTTGAGCCTATGCAGTGACAACATGGCAAACCACCTTGACACTTCTTGGGTGGATGAAGATGAGCTATGGGCTCGGGAGGGACTCTTTCTGGAGGACGACACGTATTGTGTCTTATATGACTGCATACGCAAGAACCCAGGCACTCTCTCGTCAGCTGGTCACCTCAGTGGGTTGTCCAACATCGCTAGCAAACAAGTGGCGGATTCTCGGAGTCAAAGTACTGGATCCGTCCATGTGTTGGCCACAAGCTCTATTAGAGAGAAGTGTGTTGCTTATGTGCCTCGAGACCTGCATATTTGTTTTCCCTACAAGGTTTCTTCGGCCCCCAAACCTTTCATTTTTCTTGTTTCTTGTTGTGTGGGTAATGGCTCGGAAGTGGAACTTTCCTTATCATTTAAGGCACTATCAGACTCCATTTCGGTTGATTGGATAGAGGGGCTTTTACCAGGGGCAGCGACTGGTTCTCTGAACGACATTGTGGGTAAGTTTTCTGGTTCTGCTCCTGTTTCTAGATAAGTTGTGGATGCTACTTCTTCTCCACCTCTTCGTGCTCGTCCCAAGGCTTCGTAGTCTAATTGTGGGTCACATGCGGGTCACATTCATTTCTCTGGTCAAGCTGCTCGACATCGTCGAAAATAAAAAAAAGTTTGAAGGTTCGGGAAACCTCCTCTCAGTGCGTAATTGGGAAGGATTTTGCAATGAACAGGGTCATGAGTCTCTCTGAGAAAGCCCTATTAGGGAAATTTTTTTATGTCAGATTGAACAAGTCTTAGGTCGAGGATTGGGTCCTTCAGCATTGGAAACCTATGGTCGGATATTTCCCCAGATTCAACATCTTGTCTAGCCATTGGTTGGTGTTTCATTTCCTTTCCGAAGAGGACCTGCTACGCATTTTAGATTCTCCTTGGATTATTTACCATGGCATACTAATTCTCAAATGATGGTATCCAGGCTTCAACCCTCACTCAGAAGTCTTCACCCGCAGGAAACTATGGATGCTTCTTCCATATTTCCCAATTGAATTCTGGTCAGTGGCCATTTTGAAGCCATTGCCAATTATGTTGGTAAGTTTATTTTCTTCGACTTTGAATCTTTGAGGTGTTGTAACAAGCGGACAACCTGGGTTCTGGTGGAGTTCGACATGGACGAGGGTTTGTCGACATCTATCGAAATTGTCATAGGAGATCGGGTGTTGAGTCAACAAGTTGATTACTGGAAAGAATCCTTCCGCTGCCATTTTTGTGGTTTGCCTAGTCATTTGAAGGCTCTCTACCCGACAAGAATTATATCTGGGGAAGCAGAGCTAAATGCCATGGATTCTGCTCTCCGGTCTTCACCATCACGTCCTCCTCTTGTTGGTTCAGACTCTTTTCTGGGTAAGATGAGACTTTTCTACCCCAATTTCTTTTCCAAATTATCTATTAATGAAGTGGACTATCTGGATGACAATGAGGAGTGGGTACATGAAATTTTTTTGCGATTTCTGGGAAATCCTCATGCGGAAGTTCAACGATTCGGAATGTCGCATGAGTCCCGCCTCTGAAAGTAGGTCCATTGGAAGCCCACTACTTTCCTCCTCTTTGATTAGTCCTCTCCCCTCTTTCGAGCCAAACACTTCTCTTCCCTCGATGACAGCTAATGGGCCTCCCATTATAGCCTCCCCTAATCTTGCTCCTCCTTGTGAGTTTCCTAGACAGAGCCTTTTGGCTTTGAATGAAGGATCACCTAGTCCTTGAAGTGAAACCACTGTTCCTACTCTTTCTCCTTCGCTTGATCCCCTCCCCTCACAGTTCACCATGATTGTTGACTCCCTCTCCCTTGCGGCCCTTTCGGTCACTAAAGCCTCTTCACTGGACCCACCCCCAAATTCCAAGTCAAATGTCACCCTCCAGAAGAAACCTCGACCACGCCTTCCAAAGAAGCCTCCGGGAGTTGTCAAAGGAGGTTTGTCCCCTTTTCTACAGAACCCCCACTTCCCCCCCGCCTCTGTACAAAAAACCATGGCAAAACCTTCTGAGCTTCCCTTGCCCTCGGCCCTTAGAGCAGGCTTGCTGAATACTGGGGTTAACCCATGATTATTTTTTCTTTTAATTTATGAGGGTTTGGAGGACCCTCTAAACTCACCTCCCTTAAGTTGTTATTGTATCAAACCTCTCCTGATGTTGCTTTTTTGCAAGAAACCCTTGTGAAGTCAAACAAAGCTAAGAGACTTTTTTTAAGTGCTTGCCCATATGAAATTATGTGGCTATGGATCCTAATGGCAGATCGGGCGGCCTACTTGTTGGATGGAATTTTTCTTTAGTTGAGTTTTGTGCATGTGGCACCTCTGCATGTATGTTTTTGGAGGGCAGATGAAAACATTCTACAAAGAAAGTCAAACTCCTAAATTGCTACGCACCGTATAAGGAAAGAGAAAGATTATGGAAACCTATTATAGATTCTGTCCTTCTTGCAGAACAGGGCCTTATTGTTGGAGGCGACTTCAACTTTACTCTTTCTACTCGAGAGGTGTGGGGTAGTTTGGCAAGAGCTAATCCACTGTCTGATTACTTTTCCAATATGCTTCAGGATACCGGACTAGTGGATTTAGCCCCTTCCCATATGTCCCCGAGTTGGTGTAATGGTAGGGCGGGCTTGGCTGGTATCTCCAAATGCTTGGAGTGTTTCCTATTGGATGGGAACCTCCTCACTAGCCAGAGTATTTATAGATCATGGACTATAAACTCTACAATATCGAACCATAATCTGTTTTGTCTGCAGACTGATTTCTCTCGCCGAATAGACTGTGCACCATTCAAATTCAACAGTTCATGGATATCAGATCCAGATTTTAATTCTCTTATCAAGTCGACATGGGCTTCTATGGTGCACTAGACAAACAAGTCCTCATGTGCCATGTTGTGTGAAAAACTAAAATTTCTAAAGAAGATGGTGATTAAATGACAGAAAAAGAAGAACCAACAACTTCAGTCGGATCTTTCCCATATTGAAGCAAAAATGTCTGATCTTTTTGAGAGCCATCTGTCACAAATTTTCAAGAAGGAGGAGTTAAACCTATTGAGAGCCCTGAAGACCAGGAAAAAAAATATTCTAGCTATTGAAGAATCGACGTGGAGGCTCAGGAGTCGAGCTCTCTGGATGAAGAAAGGGGATAAAAAAACCAGTTTTTTTCATAAATATGCTACACAGAGGAGGATCCAAAACTCAATATGGGATATATCCCATGATGATGGGATGATTCTATCCAGTGAATCAGAGATAAAGGAGTATGCTTATAAAAAATTTCAGACCCAATACAGTGTTCCCAAGGTGGAAGACATGAGAAACCAAATTCATATAACAAAAGATGCACCTAGAATGTTCTTTGATGCAGAGAGTGATGAAATAGGGAAACCAGACTCCATTGAAGAAATTGAGTTTACAGTTAACAAAATGCCAAAAGAGAAGAGCCCTGGCCCGGATGGGTGGACTCAAGAGCTCTTCCAATCCTTCTTTGACATCATGGGAAAGGACCTTCTCCTGGCCGTTGAGGAATCCAGAGTCTCAGGATTCATTACAGGCGCACTCAATGCTACCTTTTTTGCTCTTATTCCAAAGGTGAGCAAACCTTCCTCCTTTAATGCGTTCAGGCCCATTGCCTTATGTAACTTTGCATATAAAGTGATTTCCAAGATAATTGCAAATCACATTAAGGACAAGCTAGCCTCTTGTTTATCACAAGAACAGTTCGGCTTCCTAAAGGACAGATTGATTTTTGATGTTGTTGGTTTAGCCCAGGAATGCTTCCACACAGTTAAATCTAAGAAACTAAGTTTTATCATCCTCAAGTTGGATTTAAAAAAGGCATATGATAATGTAAGTTGGCAATTTCTGAGATTACTGCTCATCCATATAGGGCTTAAGTGGGAAGTATCACAATGGATTATGGCTTGTGTTACCAATGTAAGTATGGCAGTGCTAATAAAYGGATCTCCTACTTCATTTTTTAAAAGCCATCGAGGGTTGAGACAGGGGTGTCCTCTCTCACCACTATTGTTCCTTCTTGCTATTGAATGCCTAAGTAGACAGATAAAAAAAGGCARTAGCAAATGGATCTTTCAAAGGTCTATAGGTAGTTGTTGAGACTTTTATATCACACCTCCTATTTGTTGATGATGTCCTCATCCTAGGGGATGCAAATTATGAAGAATGGTCTCTCTTACACTCACTTTTAAGGAATTTCTATAAATCTTCTAGTATGATCATCAATTGTCACAAGTCTTGCTTCCTAGCTCAGAACATTGATACGAAGTTAGTATGTAAATTGAGGACAGTCTTTAATATATAGTTTTTAGAATTTGAGGAAGGGATGAAGTATCTTGGATACTATCTAAAGGCAAATAATCATAGAGTGGCTGACTGGAACTGGATCATTCAAAAAAATGAGAAGAGAATTGGTTGTTGGTCATTTCGATGGCTATCCCTAGGAGGCAGACTTGTTTTAGCACAAGCAGTTCTGCAGAGTATTCCTGTGTATTGGCTCAGTTTGGTTAAGATTCTTGCGACCACTATGCATAGAATCCAAAAACCAATTACAAAATTTATATGGAGGGGTGCCAGAAAAAAAAACAGTTTCCATCTAGCTAAATGGAAGAATATAATGCTACCAAAGGAGAACAAAGGTTGGGGTTTAAGGAATTTAAAGTGGTTTGCTCTCTCCTTAGCTGCAAAATCATGTTGGAGGGGGATCTTTGGCGATAGTCTGTGGAGTTTAGTGTTGAGGAAGAAATATCTGAAAGGTATTGATGTTCCATCTTGGATTAAAAGGAATGACTTTAAATTTTATGTTGCTTCGGTCATTTGGAGAAACCTTATGAAAACTATGCCTATCATTCTGAGGTGGATGGCCTAGACTGTGGGTTGTGGTAAACAAATTTCTCTAGGCCTGGATGCCTTTGTTGGAGGGAATGACCTGTGTTTTCTTTCATCTCACCTTATTTCCCATCTTCATAATACAAATATTTATTCACTAGCCCAAGTTGCTCTCCATAATGAATCGGCATCCCCGACAGTTTGGATTGACTCTAATCATCTTAAGCTATCAGGTGAGCTAGCTTTGGAATGGGACAATTTCATCCTCACTCTTCGAACTAATGGCATATCCTTAAATGACTTCTGTGATAATCTCGCCTGGTCATGGAACCGGGCTTTGAGAACTGTCTCTGTCGAGTTAGCTTATCAGTCCATATTATATTCAAATTTAAAGGGAGAAAATCGATGGTGGTTCAAAGCTATCCGGCAGGTAAATGTTCCGAGTAAGATCATTTGTTTTATATGGTTATGTTTGATGGATATTATACTTACATGGGTCAATTATTAGCGCGGAGGAGGAATAGGGCCTTCAGCTTGCAGTTTATGTCTCAACACTGAAGACTCAACATATCATCTCTTTTCTCATTGTTTTGTTTCTAAATTTATTTGGAAAGATATCCTTTATCACCTGATGATTCATGATGAATGGAGAGAACAAGGATTGGAAGATAATCTCCTTAAATGGTTCATTAAATATCCAAGGTTGAGACATATTCCATTCATTGTGATTTGGGGCATCTGGAAGTACCGGAATAAGATGTTATTCAAAAACTGGGTTAGACAAGATACATTCATAGAAAAAAAATTCTTCTTTCTATCCAGGAATTTCAAGATGAGACAAAGCCTGACAGTTTGGATTATATCCTAAGTCCAGTTTATTTTGACGACTCACCAATTGGGTTCTTCAATGGTGCAGCCTCGGGAAATAGGTGTGGTATTGGTTTATACCTTAAATTTAGTAGCGTCCACATTTACAAAGCATATTTTGCTGGAGGAGAAGGGTCCAATATGAAAGATGAGCTCCAATGATTATGAGGACTGTTACATCTTGATTCTCTGTTATCTTTGAGCAGTTTAATGGTCGTTGGAGATTCCAAAACAACTATTGATTGGATAAAAGGTGAATCAAGATTGAATTGTTTATATCTTAGGCCATGGCAAGATAGAATCAGAAAGATGCAAGTCAATTTTGAAAGTCTCAACTTCATACATGTTCATGGAATTTTTAACCATGTTGCCGATCAACTATCCAAACAAGCATTGAATTTCCCTCCCGGGTGGCTTTATTTTGAGGAGCTGGTCGAAGGAGTAGTAGTTCATGTCGACACAATCCCTTTGTTTTAGTTTTATACTGAACTTTTGGTCATAGTACTTAGGCCACGATAATATTTTGATGGAACTAATGTATATTAATGGACAGGAAGACAAAACCCAGGTTGGTTTAGTTTTTATATGTATCAAAGAGAAGTTTTGAAGAACTCGTGGATTTCTCATTAGCCTGTTTTGAGGAATATACGAACAAAAGTACAATGTAAACATAATATGTATTTTTGATAGTTTCACTTGATTCTTAATAGAATAGCAGTGAGATTGCTTTTTCTGCATGAAAATAAAAATAAAAAATAAATAAATAAATAAATAAATAAATATATATATATATATATATATATAT
>JASDQU010585669.1:0-10344 GCA_032191745.1 Picea mariana | reverse complement strand
GGTAAGTATTAATGCAACCGCACTTACAAGGGTCAAGTATTAACATAGGCTGGTGTGATTATTAATGCACGCTGCAACAATAAGGCTTCAAAGTTGAAGTCTAATAGGAAGTAAGAAAAAAAATGTTTTTGATTTATTTTAATTTTAATAAAAAAATATTATCTAAATATTCCTATGTTGAACATTGGAAATCCAGATAAATTAAAAGTCAAAACTGAAAGTAATAGTTAGTCAACGACTACCCCGGATGGGGTGCCACCTAGCACAGAGGGGCCACGTGGTACAATGCTTGGTCGAACCTTAAATATAGGCCACCGGCCCCCATCCCCTCGCCATTAAGGATGGGGGCAAGCTAGTTCAGCCAGGCCGATGAGCCAAGACTTCTTGCATACGTGATGGGAACGGAACCACAGAGCACTCAGTGGACTGCCTTAATGGTGGGTCTGGTCACTTTACTCCTCATGAATTTACTCAATTTCGGATAGGAAGAGGCTCATTTGAAGCTGAAGCTGTAGCATTGAAGCATCCTTGAGATCTGGTGCAACTGGAATGGTCTAACTGTCGCCAGAGCCACTGCTTGGCACCTCCAAATGCCAAGGGAACGAGGCAAGCCCCGCAGGGGGGCTGCCTGGTATGCTTCGGCTGCGCGCAGAAAGAGACAACAAAACTTTGAGCGGGCACTGTCCATGGCAAGGACGCAGCTTGTCTGAAAACAAAGAAGACCTAAGCTGCCTCCCATGGCTTATATTGAAGAAATTATCCCAGATGAACCCATTCAAGTCCCCCCAGCACACCTACTTTTCACAGTCCCAGACAATTGGAACCCGCTGACATGTTTTCCTGGGGAAACTACCTAGCGGGCCGTCAAGGAACATCACAGCTCCAACACAGGAGAAGTCGAATTGGACGATTCCCCCCCTGCTATATCATAGAAGAAATTTCGGCAAATATGGATGCAGAACCGACCGTAGGAGCAGTCGAGATCCCTCCAATAGAATCCCTGGAACGAAACGATCCAGCTGAGGCCGAGGCAATTGGTATGGAAGGTGAGGCAATAGGGGCTAATTTGGATAGGGAGGGTGGCACCGCTCCTATGCCGCTTCCTCTGTCTATCATGCATGAGGAAGGGCGTGGCCACCTGCCACTCCTCCACCCGGACCACCTGAAGTTAATCTTTGAACTATGGAGCTTGGTGGAGGACCTAATCCACCGCACCAGTCTATTAAGCCAACGAGTAGACCTTCTCTACGAGGCCTACTCCAATATATCACCAGGATAGCGTTGCCCGACGTGTGCACAGGCCTTCGTGCTGACAACCACTGAGGATGGCGAGGGCAACATGGATGAAGGCGAGGCCATCGGGTAAAATGTCACAGTTAATAATTTTAGTCTTTTTCTCTATTTTCCTCAGACTAGGCATGGCTAAACGCCATTATTTTGTAACTCTAAGCCTCAAAGCTTTTCCTCAGACTAATAGCTGCCAGTTGTCTTGGTTTCCTTCGGGCAAGACAAATGGCAGCCAATCTATCTCCCTCATAGATTGCATAGATAACCAGTTGTCTCGGTTTCCGCTTACACGGCGAGACAGTTGGCACACATGGTGTTTATGGTTTAACCTTTTTTTGGAAAGTTAATACAACATGCTCTGCGCTTTTTTACTTAAAAAGAAAAAATAGTTAGTCAACGACTAACTCATTGCTATAATCCCTCTGCCTTTGGCAGGGACTAATAAGAGGATCCTCCTCATTGTAAAGTTATTGGAATCTATTGGAATAACATATTTTTCTCTTTTTTCTTGTCTAAGGTGTTTTGTATGGATGATCAACCTTCTTGAAATGTAGCAAATATTCTTGGAGCATACTAGCTAGTTCTTATTGTAGGCTCAGAATTATCAAAGTCAACTTGGGCACCATAGAGGAGTGGTCTCACAACATTGGAGAGATATGTTCTCTACCTTTTGTTTCCTTGCTTGATGTGAATGAATTTTTGACCTATTATTCCTTGTGAACAAAAGCAACAATAATCCCTTTCAAGCAAGAGCACTCCCTGGTTGTCTCGAAGGTGGTACAATTCTTGAACGCCCCTCCCTTTTGAATTCTTGTTGTAATTTTCCAACTAGATCTAGGACTTTTAGGACCTTGTCTTGACATCCCTATTTGTCTTCTAGATCATTTGAAGAATCTTCTTCTTAAGATGCTTCTTGACCCTGTATGCCAAGGAATGCAAGGCACTGGTTTCTTTCCTTCTCAACCAACCAAAAACCCTAAAAATATATATATATATATACCTTTTTTTTGTTTTGTTTAGCAATCAGGAAAACACCCTAAATCAGATTTCATTTAGAACCATTTATACCCTAAAAATCATACCTTAATATTGAGTCTCCTTTCCCAAGCAAATCACCGAAATTTCCCTTGAAACCATAGGTCGTTTTGCTTTATTTGGCCCTTGTTCGTGTGCCTGTTTGCAAGATCTTAATATGACACTTAATTCTGGTTTGGATCTGAATATTTCATTGAGAAAAATCCTAAAAATCAGATTAGTAATCATTCTAGTTGTCTAAAAAGCAAATCATCCACTTTTCCTAGCTTGAATGCCTAGTCAATTTGCATAATTTATGTCTCTTTCTTTTTTTGGTTGGATATATTTAAAAGAGACTTTAAGTCTATGTTCTAGATCTTGAATTTATATTTAGAAATATTATACATACAGGTTTAGACTTGGACTTTCGATTATAGGTCTAAAAACCCTACATGTCTTGCATATTTTACCCTAGTTTACCATTGTTTCATCTCTTGTAAAGGGCATTGTTGAAGTTGGTTACAAATATGGAATTTATCTTGAAAGAACATACTAAATTAGATTTATAGATAATCTTGCATGTTTCATCTTTTCTTGTTGCTAAAAATCCAAGTCCATTTGCTTGATTAAGGCTTACTTTGTCATTGGTGCATCTTAAGAAGAAGGCCATTTATAGTTCTCTTATAATCTGAAATTTATATATTAAATACCTTTAAAACATATATAGAATTGATCTTTATTATTTAAATAGCAAGTGTGTTGAATTCCATTACTTAACTCTAAGTCTACTTGCATTACTTAGCCTAGTCTCGTGTAATCAATTGATCTTTAAGGCTAATTGGAAATTTGAGTTGTGAATCTTAAAGCACTAACCATTTTTTAGGTGCATCCAATCAACAAAATCAGGTAGCCATGTTTTCCTAGTATTAGAATTTATTACAATGTAGTGAGTATGCCTCATAATTTCATAGTAGCTATCTTTCATCTTGAAAATTGCAATTGGGGTCCTCTATTCCGCAAAAGTTGCCCTGGACTTGCACCTAACCCCAACCATAATAATTGGCCTAAACATGCGAACAAGCTAACCCACAAGGTATGAACATGTCCATGGGGGATTTAAACTTGGTGGGGGTTAGCAACGACACCCCCACTTTACCAACTAACAGAGCCCTTCTTGACCATATTCTAAAACTATTTATGATTCTATAAAAGATGAACACTAATCTCTTAAGTTTTGATCAATAATAAAATTATGTATGGTACAAAATGGAAAAAATCCTAAAATGTGTGCTAACTAGATAGCCTAAAGGTTGATATAGTGATACGTATACAAAATTAAATTTAGAAATCATGTCCTCTACTTTGAGTTTTTCCAAAATGCTTGAGGTTCAATGAGTTTCTACTACATTATGGTACGAGCATAGGTAGACAACAATGCAAAAAAAATGAAAGTACAAAAAATGAGATTGCCTCAAATATATATATATATATATATATATATATATATATATATATGAAGCACAAATGGGTTAGGGTTTCCGCGGGTTTTTGGTTAGGGTTATCGCAGACCCTCTAGGCTCTAGGGTTCGGTTTAGTCCAGTCGATGTGGGATGGGGGACATGTCGGGCTTCTAGAGCCCTTTTTGTAGTGTGCCGAGCCTATGCAGTGACAAAATGGCAAACCACCTTGACACTTCTTGGGTGGATGAAGATGAGCTATGGGCTCAGGAGGGACTCTTTCTGGATGACTGCATACACAAGAACCCAGGCACTCTCTCGTCAGCTGGTCACCTCAGTGGGTTGTCCAACGTCACTAGCAAACAGGTGGCGGATTCTCGGAGTCAAAGTACTGGATCGGGCCATGTGTTGGCCACAAGCTCTATCAGAGAGAAGTGTGTTGCTTATGTGCCTCGAGACCTGCATATTTGTTTTCCCTCTAAGGCTTCTTCGGCCCCCAAACCTTTCATTTTGCTTGTTTCTTGTTGTGTGGGTAATGGCTCGGAGGCGGAACTTTCCTTATCATTTAAGGCATTATCAGACTCCATTTTGGTTGATCAGACGAAGGGGCTTTTACTAGGGGGCAGCGACTGGTTCTCTAAACGACATTGTGGGTAAGTTTTTTGGTTCTGCTCCTGTTTCTAGATAAGTTGTGGATGCTACTTCTTCTCCACCTCTTCGTGCTCATCCCAAGGCTTCGTAGTCTAATTGCGGGTCACATTCGTTTCTCTAGTCAAGCTGCTCGACATCGTCGAAAATAAAAAAAAGTTTGAAGTTTCAGGAAACCTCCTCTCAGTGCGTAATTGGGAAGGATTTTGCAATGAACAGGGTCATGAGTCTCTCTGAGAAATCCATGTTAGGGAAAAAAAATTATGTCAGATTGAACAAGTCTCAGGTCGAGGATTGGGTCCTCCGGCATTGGAAACCTATGGTCGGATATTTCCCCAGATTCAACATCTTGTCCAGCCACTGGTTGATGTTTCATTTCCTTTCCGAAGAGGACCTACTGCGCATTTTAGATTCTCCCTGGATTATTTACCATGGCATACTAATGCTCAAATGATGGTATCCAAGCTTCAACCCTCACTCAGAAGTCTTCACCCGCAGGAAACTATGGATGCTTCTCCCGGATTTCCCAATTGAATTCTAGTCAGTGGCCATTTTGAAGCCATTGCCAATTCTATTGGTAAGTTTATTTTCTTCGACTCTAAATCTTTGAGGTGTTGTAACAAGTGGACAACCTGGGTTCTGGTGGAGTTCGACATGGACAAGGGTTTGCCGACATCTATCAAAATTGTCATAGGAGATCGGGTGTTGAGTCAACAAGTTGATTACTGGAAAGAATCCTTCTGCTGCCATTTTTGTGGTTTGCCTAGTCATTTGAAGGCTCTCTGCCCAACAGGAATTATATCCGGGGAAGCAGAGCTAAAGGCCATGGATTCTACTCTCCGGGCTTCACCGTCACGTCCTCCTCCTGTTGGTCCAGATTCTTTTCTGGGTAAGATGAGACTTTTCTACCCCAATTTCTTTTCCAAATTATATATTAATGAAGTGGACTATTTGGATGACAATGAGGAGTGGGTACATGAATTTTTTTGGCGATTTCTGGGAAATCCTCATGCAGAAGTTCAACGATTCGGAATGTCACACGAGTCTCGCCTCTGAAAGTAGGTCCATTGGAAGCCCACTACTTTCCTCCTCTTTGATTAGTCCTCTCCCCTCTGTCGAGTCGAACACTTTTCTTCCCTCGATGACGGCTAATGGGCCTCCCATTATAGCCTCCCCTAATCTTGCTCCTCCTTATGAGTTTCCTGGACAAAGATTTTTGGCTTTGAATGAAGGATCACCTAGTCCTTGAAGTGAAACCATTGTTCCTACTCTTTCTCCTTCACTTGATCCCCTCCCCTCATAGTTCACCAAGATTGTTGACTCCCTCTCCCCTGCTGCCCTTTCGGTCACTAAAGCCTCTTCACTAGACCCACCCCCAAATTCCAAGTCAAATGTCACCCTCCAGAAGAAACCTCGACCACGCCTTCCAAAGAAGCCTCCGGGAGTTGTCAAAGGAGGTTTGTCCCCTTTTCTATAGAACCCCCACTTTCCCCCCGCCTCTGTACAAAAAACCATGGCAGAACCTTCTGAGCTTCCCTTGCCCTCGGCCCTTAGAGCAGGCTTGCCGAATATTGGGGTTAACCCATGATTATTTTTTCTCTTAATTTATGAGGGTTTGGAGGACCCTCTAAACTCACCTCCCTTAAGTTGTTATTGTATCAAACCTCTCCTGATGTCGCTTTTTTGCAAGAAACCCTTGTGGAGTCAGATAAGGCTAAGAGACTTTTTTTTAAGTGCTTGCCCATATGAAATTATGCGGCTATGGATCCTAATGGCAGATCGGGCGGCCTACTTGTTGGATGGAATCCTGCTTTAGCTGAGTTTTGTGCATGTGGCACCATTGCATGTATGTTTTTGGAGGGCAGATGAAAACATTCTATAGAGAAAGTCAAACTCCTAAATTGTTACTCACCATATAAGGAAAGAGAAAGATTATGGAAACCTATTATAGATTCTGGCCTTCTTGCGGAACAGGGCCTTATTGTTGGAGGTGACTTCAACTTTACTCTTTCTACTCGAGAGGTGTGGGGTAGTTTGGCAAGAGCTAATCCACTGTCTGATTACTTTTCCAATATGCTTTAGGATACCAGACTGGTGGATTTAGCCCCTTCCCATATGTCCCTGAGTTGGTGTAATGGTAGGGCGGGCTTGGCTGGTATCTCCAAACGCTTGGAGTGTCTCCTATTGGATGGGAACCTCCTCACTAGCTAGAGTATTTATAGATCATGGACTATAAACTCTACAATATCGAACCATAATCTGATTTGTCTGCAAACTGATTTCTCCCGTCGAATGGACTGTGCACCATTCAAATTCAACAGTTCATGGATATCAGATCCGGATTTTAATTCTCTTATCAAGTCGACATGGGATTCTATGGTGCACTGGACAAACAAGTCCTCATGTGCCATGTTGTGTGAAAAACTAAAATTTCTAAAGAAGATGGTGATTAAATGGCAGAAAAAGAAGAAACAACAACTTCAGTCGGATCTTTCCCATATTGAAGCAAAAATGTCTGAGCTTTTTGAGAGCCATCCATCACAAATTTTCAATAAGGAGGAGCTAAACCTATTGAGAGCCCTGAAGACCAGGAAAAAAAATATTCTAGCTATTGAAGAATCGACGTGGAGGCTCAGGAGTCGAGCTCTCTGGATGAAGAAAGGGGATAAAAACACCAGTTTTTTTCATAAATATGCTACACAGAGGAGGATCCAAAACTCAATATGGGATATATCCCATGATGATGGGATGATTCTATCCAGTGAATCAGAGATAAAGGACTATGCTTATAAAAATTTTCAGACCCAATACAGTGTTCCCGAGGTGGAAGACATGAGAAACCAAATTCATATAATAAAAGATGCACCTAGAATGTTCTCTGACGCGGAGAGTGATGAAATAGGGAAACCGATCTCCATTGAAGAAATTGAGTTTACAGTTAACAAAATTCCAAAAGAGAAGAACCCTGGCCCAGATGGGTGGACTCAAGAGCTCTTCCAATCCTTCTTTGACATCATGGGAAAGGACCTTCTCCTGGCCGTTGAGGAATCCAGAGTCTCAAGATTCATTACAGGAGCACTCAATGCTATCTTTTTTGCTCTTATTCCAAAGGTGAGCAAACCTTCCTCCTTTAATGTGTTCAGGCCCATTGCCTTATGTAACTTTGCATATAAAGTGATTTCCAAGATAATTGCAAATCGCATTAAGGACAAGCTGGCCTCTTGTTTATCACAAGAACAGTTCGACTTCTTGAAGGACAGATTGATTTTTGATGTTGTTGGTTTAGCCTAGGAATGCTTCCACACAGTTAAATCTAAGAAACTAAATTTTATCATCCTCAAGTTGGATTTAAAAAAGGCATATGATAATGTAAGTTGGAAATTTCTGAGATTACCGCTCATCCAGATAGGGCTTAAGTGGGAAGTATCACAATGGATTATGGCTTGTGTTACCAATGTAAGTATGGCAGTGCTAATAAACGGATCTCCTACTTCATTTTTTAAAAGCCATCGAGGGTTGAGACAGGGGTGTCCTCTCTCACCACTATTGTTCCTTCTTGCTATTGAATGCCTAAGTAGACAGATAAAAAAAGGCARTAGCAAATGGATCTTTCAAAGGTCTATAGGTAGTTGTTGAGACTTTTATATCACACCTCCTATTTGTTGATGATGTCCTCATCCTAGGGGATGCAAATTATGAAGAATGGTCTCTCTTACACTCACTTTTAAGGAATTTCTATAAATCTTCTAGTATGATCATCAATTGTCACAAGTCTTGCTTCCTAGCTCAGAACATTGATCTGAAGTTAGTATGTAAATTGAGGACAGTCTTTAATATATAGTTTTTAGAATTTGAGGAAGGGATGAAGTATCTTGGATACTATCTAAAGGTAAATAATCATAGAGTGGCTGATTGGAACTGGATCATTCAAAAAAATGAGAAGAGAATTGATTGTTGGTCATTTCGATGGCTATCCCTAGGAGGCAGACTTGTTTTAGCAAAAGCAGTTCTGCAGAGTATTCCTATGTACTGGCTCAGTTTGGTTAAGATTCTTGCGACCACTATGCATAGAATCCAACAACTAATTACAAACTTTATATGGAGGGGTGCCAGAAAACAAAACAGTTTCCATCTAGCTAAATGGCAGAATATAATGCTACCAAAGGAGAACGAAGGTTGGGGTTTAAGGAATTTAAAGTGGTTTGCTCTCTCCTTAGCTGCAAAATCATGCTGGAGGGGGATCTTTGGCGATGGTCTGTGGAGTTCAGTGTTGAGGAAAAAATACCTGAAAGGTATTGATGTTCCATCTTGGATTAAAAGGAATGACTTTAAATTTTATGTTTCTTCGATCATTTGGAGAAACCTTGTGACAACTATGCCTATCATTCTGAGGTGGACGGCCTGGACTGTGGGTTGTGGTAAACAAATTTCTCTAGGCCTGGATGCCTTTGTTGGAGGGAATGACCTGTGTTTTCTTTCATCTCACCTTATTTCCCATCTTCATAATAYRAATATTTATTCACTAGCCCAAGTTGCTCTCCATAATGAATCGGCATCCCCGACAGTTTGGATTGACTCTAATCATCTTAAGCTATCAGGTGAGCTAGCTTTGGAATGGGACAATTTCATCCTCACTCTTCGAACTAATGGCATATCCTTAAATGACTTCTGTGATAATCTCGCCTGGTCATGGAACCGGGCTTTGAGAACTGTCTCTGTCGAGTTAGCTTATCAGTCCATATTATATTCAAATTTAAAGGGAGAAAATCGATGGTGGTTCAAAGCTATCCGGCAGGTAAATGTTCCGAGTAAGATCATTTGTTTTATATGGTTATGTTTGATGGATATTATACTTACATGGGTCAATTATTAGCGCAGAGGAGGAATAGGGCCTTCAGCTTGCAGTTTATGTCTCAACACTGAAGACTCAACAGATCATCTCTTTTCTCATTGTTTTGTTTCTAAATTTATTTGGAAAGATATCCTTTATCATCTGATGATTCATGATGAATGGAGAGAACAAGGATTGGAAGATAATCTCCTTAAATGGTTCATTAAATATCCAAGGTTGAGACATATTCCATTCATCGTGATTTGGGGCATCTGGAAGTACCGGAATAAGATGTTATTCAAAAACTGGGTTAGACAAGATACATTCATAGAAAAAATAATTCTTCTTTCTATCCAGGAATTTCAAGATGAGACAAAGCCTGATAGTTTGGATTATATCCTAAGTCCAGTTTATTTTGACAACTCACCAATTGGGTTCCTCAATGGTGCAGCCTCGGGAAATAGGTGTGGTATTGGTTTATACCTTAAATTTAGTAGCGTCCACATTTACAAAGCATATTTTGCTGGAGGAGAAGGGTCCAATATGAAAGATGAGCTCCATTGATTATGAGGATTGTTACATCTTGTTTCTCTATTATCTTTGAGAAGTTTAATGGTCGTTGGAGATTCCAAAACAACTATTGATTGGATAAAAGGTGAATCAAGATTGAATTGTTTATATCTTAGGCCATGGCAAGATAGTATAAAAAAGATGCAAGTCAATTTTGAAAGTCTCAACTTCATACATGTTCACAGAATTTTTAACCATGTTGCCGATCAACTATCCAAACAAGCATTGAATTTCCCTCTCGGGTGGCTTTATTTTGAGGAGTTGGTCGAAGGAGTAGTAGTTCATGTCGACATAATCCCTTTGTTTTAGTTTTATACTGAACTTTTGGTCATAGTACTTAGGCCACGATAATGTTTTGATGGAACTAATGTATATTAATGGACAAGAAGACAAAATCCCATGTTGGTTTAGTTTTTATATGTATCGAAGAGAAGTTTTGAAGAACTCATGGATTTCTCATTAGCCTGTTTTGAGGAATATATGGCCAAAAGTACAATGTAAACATAATATGTATTTTTGATAGTTTCACTTGATTCT
>JASDQU010585668.1:6686-17253 GCA_032191745.1 Picea mariana | reverse complement strand
GAGTGATTTAAGATTAGTGCCTTTCTAGTGTTATGGAGTCTTCCAATGCAACCAAGCTTGAATGTTGATCTACTTGAAACCAAGAGGTAGGATATAAACCCTAAGGTGCAAGCACATTTGGGCCTTAGGTTTTATATCTTGAGGAGAAGGATGTCTAGGGTGTTAGTAAAATAGGTGTGCTTGTTTCACCATAGGCAATATAACAATATTGTCACCCAACCATAGGCACAAAGTCCACCCTTGAGAACATTAACCTTGATAGACAGAATAATTCTGGAAGCACTCCAATAGAAAACCAAGGTAGCGCACCTTTCTCCAAGGCTAGCGCACCAAGCAATAATAACCAAAGGTCAAGTAGAAAATCTAAACCATAACCAAGAGAAAGTCCAAACCAAAACCAAAGTGCCAGTTGCAGCAACTGCAACTGCACTCTCTCTGCAAACTTGCACATCACTGGTCTTATGCATTTGTGAGTGTGTATGTGACAAATGAGTTCTAGTGCCCTCTTATTTATAGTCCTCCAAGTGACCTAACTGGGATGACTTCTACTTCTGGAGAATGATAAATCAATATTAATTATTCTCTTGAGATGACTTGTCTTCTAGGGTTATTATCCAATGTTTTAGGGTTTCTCTCGCTTCTCGGAATATTCTAGTCTTGTCAAAGGTTACACATGGAGGTTAATACCTCCCGCAACTACTATAATATCAACATTCCCTTCTATCTAGGGAGGTATTAAAGGTAATGGTCTTGAGCACAAACAAACCATTCAATGGGTAGCATCATCATAGGCACACATGCTATCTCATGATCTTGTAGATCAACTCATGAGCAACATCATCACTATCAGTATCATCTGATAGCATCAACTGCATCATCTCTCAAAGCCATACTCCATCTGAGTAATCGAGCATGATTTTGAATAAGTCACTCTCTCCACAGAGTGATACAAGAACCATTCTTATAATTCAGACATATGTCCTATAAGAGTAACTGTTCCAATAGATGCTGGAAGCCATGCCATGGGCTACAAGGACCATTATTCTAATATGGACATACATCCTAGAAGAATGACTATCCTGGACCATTTTCCAAAAGGATAATGTCTATCCACCAGTAATATTTCTACCTAGACCATCCTCCACAGGAAGGATGTCTGTCCAGCAATAAGTTTTCCTGCCTGGACCATTCTCGACCTGGAGAATGTCTATCCATCAACATACTGACTATCCATATAGATGGAAATCATCTCCAACACTAGTGATGGTCTTCATGGAAATCATAACAATCCCATCCAATAGAACAAAACTGTGTCTATCCATAGTAGTACATAACTACTACCTAGTGGTACACAACCACTCCTAGTAGCACACAACTACTAACCAGTGACACACAATTACTACTAGTGGATCACATCCACCATAATAGCATACAACTAATGCCCAGAGACATATAGTCTCCACAAAAATCATATCATCTGATATCAACAATATCATGATACAAACTGAGTCATCTGGGCCATTCTTCCACTCACATCTGTGAAATCTGGAAGAGCATCTTCCCTCAGAAGGTAAAATATCAACCATGGGCTATCTGTACTATTCTTCCCAATCATGGAAGAATAAATGTCCTTTATTTTTGAACCTAGACCATTCACCTAACTGGGTCATTCTTCCGACACTAATCACAATGCAACCTGGAGAGAATGAGTGTACCCTAGGGAATGTCTGTCCCTGATTGTTGAACCTGGACCATTCACCTAACTGGGCCATTCCTCTAGAACTAATCACAGTGCAACCTAGAGAGAATGAGTCTTCCATAGGGAATGACTGTCCACCACCAACCTCCAAAATAGACCATTCTTCAAAACTTCTCACAACTATGAACTTCGAAATAATGACTGCCTGGTAAGGCAGACCATTCTACTTGACCACTACTCAGAGTGATTACTATGAAGAATGACTTCCCTAGACCATTCCCCCACACTGGCCACAAGGGGAATCATTGTCTATGGTACATCAACAATCTATTAGACCATTTTCATTACGAAAATGACTATCCGATCTGGACCATTTTCCAAACTAGAAAATGCATGACCGTCATAAATCTCGAACCACTTTCCGGACTGGAAAGGAACTGACCAACCTGGACCATTTTCTGAACTGGAAAATGAATTTCCATAAATCAATAACATATTAGTGCTCCCTACCAACCTTGGAGTAATCACTTCCTTTTTCAATAAGGAAGTCATCACCACGAGCCCCACCTTGTCCCTTAAGTACGCAAAATTCTCATCTTGGACATAGGCTTTACCAAAATATCTGCTATCTTCTCATTTGTGGATATATACTGGAGAACCACTTCTCCCCTCTGGAATCTATCACAAAGAAAATAATGTTTGATCTCAATGTGCTTCGACCTCTCAAGGAACACTGGGTTCTCTGAAAGCTTCACACAACTTTGATTATCACACTATATCACGATCGAATCCAGCACCTGATCAAACATTCAAGAAACCAACTTACGGAGCGACACTGCTTCTGTACAAGCATCACAAGCTGCAATATACTATGATTTTGCGGTGTTGAGTGCAAAAAATTTTTGTTTCTTGCTAGCCCATGACATCACGGCAAAGCTTAAATTGAAAAATATCCAATTAGCACTTCTTCTGTCATCTGCACTCCCTGCCCAATATGAATCGATAAATCCATGCAGTTGTATATGATAACTCAAATGTCCCACAAAGCAAATATCCAGCTGAGTATTCTTTAAACACATTAACGAGCCAATCGATTATCGATACAAAGATAGGTCTATTGGATCAAAGTCTCTCAACTTCTTCATATTTGTCATCATGGATTTGCAATTCATCATCCCTAACTTCTGAAGAACCATTTCAATATAATTCCTCTGTGATAGGAATTTTTCACCATGCTTCTGTTGTACATGAGAGGCTCTGTACCAAGTTGCTTGAATCCATACAAGGTCTTCTTCTATATTCATACATGGGTCTCTTTCTAGTGTACCTCAAAACCTTGATATTTCTCTACATAAGCTTCTTCCTCAATTTATCTATTGGGAAGAACAGTCTTTTACATCCAACTAATGTAAAATTCAATCCATGGATAATGCAAGAGATATAATAGCTCGGATAGAGGTATATCTAGTTTACTGGTACAAGTTGTCGTCATAGTCTTCTCCCTCCTTCTGGAAGAACCTTTAGTTCCGAATCTCACAATTCTTCCATTCATAAGTATTTTTCACAATTTCTTACATACATTGTTCTTCATCGCAACTTCCATTCCTTCTGCTTGACTACTTCTAGTGGGTTCAAACCATGCTAGTAATCTTATGATTCTTGGTATAATAACTGGTTGTTCTGGATTTTCTTTCTTTCTTGGAATCTTCATGTTATTCCTCATGTTCCTCTTTAACTTTGGGGTCCATGGAGTCTTCTATAGATTCCATGCCCTTCTATTGAGCGCTCAACATGCCCTAAAAGCCTTAAGCAATTCTATCACTTTTTGGGTACCACTTGTTTTCTTTTTACTGTCTGAATTGAGTTCACTATGGAGGGATGGTTTATTTTTTTGTTTTCATGACTCTTATTGATCAAGCCAGATTTGTTTGAACTGGTTAAATGAAACCTTGTGTCTAAAAGTACTTGACATTCTAACTAATAATCTGTAGCTAACATTGCGACTAACACACTTGTGTTCGACGTCGACAACAAATTCAAGCAGGTAAAGTGGCCACACAGTTACACTAATCGCCGATCGTCGATGCACCATCAACATCGACAAAGTACGAGAGGGGTAAACATTGAAAAAATCCATGAAAAACCCCCGATAGTCGATGAAGGATGTGCTTTCTCCGGGTCGGTGAAATCTCAAATAGTTAAAACATTGAATTTTTCTGCATTGAACATATCATAGATCGCCGACCCCCGATACATTTTTGGCATCGAATTTTTTTTGAGAGAGATAATCCGAGAGCACTTGGGTAAGCTTATCGCTGATCATCGATCCTTGATAATTTGTGGCATCGAAAAGGTAGGATCTGTTGTTAGAACGATTATCTAAGGAATAGTCCCCGATTCTGAATAACACGAGTAAACGAAGATGCCGGTCTCAAGTGCCACGTGTCTTTCTCGCATAGGGGTATTGTATGGTCTGGTTTCATCCCAAGTCATATTAGGGTTCCATGTATACTAGTCACACCTCTGAGTCAACCTTGCCACGTTAGCCTTGTACGGAGAGAGGGATCAACATCAGAGATTTTCAAGGGAGATATCAACAAAAAATGTTTAAAGAGAAACCCTGAACCCCGATCCACCAGCTAGAGTGGCGAAACGATGGGATGTTTTCAACACAAGATACGATCGAATTCTGTCATTTAATAATCTAGTTAATGATTCACCCCACATACATTACTACCCCATGCGTCGATTAAACAACAACAATTTGAAATCACTGATAGGCCACGTTACAACTCACGCTTGCGCTGTCGACCTACTATCAAATTTAATTTTAAACGTATTGAAGATTTTGTGGTAGATTTTATAGAACCGCACTAATATCTCGAATATAATGGCTGATGTGACAAGGTAAGTTCATCTCTATTTAAATCACTAAAATGGCTTCGAACACTTCTATTCTACACACAAGTTTCCAGTTTCAGAGCATTCGAAGAAGCAAAGTGAGCGTCTCAAGTCTATGTTGATTCTTAGACCCTCAAAACCAGGTTAAACAAGCAACATAGTTATGTGTTAAAGTTTATCAATTCAACGGTCGTGATTTGTTATATATGCATTTGATTTTTTGCACAGTCTCTAACTATGTTCTAGCTGCATGGAAAATGCCTCCAAGAAAGCCAACCACCAGACACTCGTCGAGAGCATCTAAGAAAAAGGAAGAAAAAAATGGTGAAGGTTCTTCTCCTGGTAATGTGAGGCAGTTGGAATACGCTCCCAGGGAGGAGCTGGTCATTAAAACCTCATCAAAGAAAGCTTTTATTCAACCTATGGTCTTCGGTGATACAAAAGTGACCATTGGATCCAAAGTAATGCTCCCATAGTGGGGAGACCCATTCAACAGAATCGACTGGGAGGAGTACCCGGAGTGTATCCCACACAACAACCCAGATGTAAGGGCACTCGGTGACCAGGTGTTCCCAAATATATGACGGTCATGCTTACACATGGTAGCCTGCAGAACTCCAGTTTTTCCATGCACTGAGGTGTTGAATTGGTTAATCGATCACACATATGTGCATAAATGCCTCATCAACGATGATAATGGTGGGTGTGTCAGAGTTTTTCTCCTGATAGAAGTTCAAAAGTACTATAAGCTCAAGGACCTAGAGGAGCAACTGAACATAGAATTCATGGTAAAGTTCTATGAATTCCACGACACCAGCCAATTGATGGCCTCATGTTGGAAGGAGGACAAGACTTTTACAAACCAGAGAAATGGATGGTATGGGACAATTAACTTGAGGGATCCATACATCTACTTGATGGATCTCATCTGTCGACTTTATGGAGAAAAGGAATGCTCCAAGTTTTCGGAAGCATGGATGCCCCTAGCATACACTATGGTGATATCTGGGAGTAGCTTCAACTAGGGAGCAATAATTTCCAAGCAATTGATGATCTGTGTATAGCGGGCTCAGATGTCGAAAGAAGGAGAAGCACCCGCTTTCCACATGGCCTCGTACCTGCTCGATGTTATCTGTGCAAGAAATGTCTTCGTCGGCATGAATTTAAGCTGGCATGTTGCAGAAATGCCTGTTTATGTTTACTGCAACATATTATGGGAGAACAGTTACAAAAAATTCTATGCCCTTATTTGTGATCAATTCATCGTCCAACTCTATTTCATTTTATTTAAAAAGGAACGCCCAAGGATGTCTATGAAAACCAAGAAAATGACATTGAAGGTAGGCCACTGGTATCTAGACAAGCACACAACTTATATCAGGGTGTTAGGGGCCACCATAGCACCACATTTTCTCCCCTGCTCACATCCCAGACCGTCTTATTTTGGGTGAAATATGCTATCAAAGTATCCTGCAGGGCTATAACGCCACACTAGTCAAGGACAAGAAACGAGATTTCATACCCTATGGCTTCCACATGGGGTTTTATCTAATGAAGGAAACTTCTCAATCTAATAAAAAAGGGATGAGTCAGCTTGAATTCAGGTTCCCGATAGGCTGGTTCTGAAAGCACTATCCTAAGGGCCTAGTCCTCCAACACACTTCACAAGTGTCGTCCTGTTGGCCATACACGCATGACAAGTTTGAGGATGAGGTTTTTACAGAATGCACTTAGGATTGGGAGGAGGTAGTGCAGAGGAAATCCAACCCAAACATGACCAGGTTCAAGGCTATGAGCATGGATGAACAGGTGGAGACAATAGAGCAGTCGGCTCAAGAGGCTCTCAGATTTAGGGAAGAAATTAGATCAGTAGAGACCACCGAGGCACAAAGGAGAGGATTTCTCTTACGAGAAGGAGCAGAGATAATCATTGATCAATTACAAAATGACTCAGATCTCATAGAGATGTCAAGGATCCCCGCGGATGACCCAATCATAAGCAGAGGAGAGGCAAATGGCTTAGAGCTGATCTGAGTTGAAGAAATTACCGCTCCGAAAAAACCTGGAGTTCCATCACCACAGATCAGATCACCAGGGACAATTCCAACCCAGCCTAAGGTATCAAGGATGCTAGGTGGAACAGGTGTATCAAATCCATACAAGAGATCGCCTATGACAAGAAGAGAAAATCCACCATGAAGAGGACACTAAGAAGAGAAGGCTCACGTTAGATAGTTCGATTCTTATCACTATGGAGGAAAATATGCTCAACATAGAACACGCCAAGACATCCGAGATTATCGGTGCAGGGATGGCTATCACGGATGCCACATTGGATAGAGCAAGGAGAGATGAAAATGAGCTGGTCGCTGCACTTAAGGAGTTGAAGCATCTACACCATTGGAAAAATACTATAAATACTCTACACAGGCCACGATGTTTTTGAGAAGTGTGTTCCAGGATGCTTATGGAAAATTCACAAATGAGTGACATCTTTTCACTGCAGGTATAGCCGATTTCCAGGAAGATACCCTTATGGCACTAGAAACCTACAAAGACGTGTAAAGGTGGTATGAGAAATTATACCAGGTGGTAGAAAGGGTTGATTACATCACTGCAGTACAAAAGGGTCGTGATGCTGAAGACCATGGTATTTGCGTGCTATGGAAAAGCAACATCACTCAGATAAGGAAAGAAGCCTAATACTAGGTGAAGATGGCCCATGAACCTCAGCGGGAGATTCAGAAGAAGTGGGCCGAATCTGAAAAGGGTTGGGAAAAGATTAATCGGGAGATGAAAGGCATCTGTCTCCCAGAATTCTGCTCACTCGAAGACTTTGTCAACTTGCATGACATAGTCAAGCGACATGTAGAACAAGACTCAACATGGACAACATAGATTGTACAGGTGGAAAGCATGGCCCCAGGTCAAGTACAACAATTTATGGAGCATCCAATCAGGTCTCGTGCAGTTCTGCAGCAGTTGAGTATTAAAGTAGTCAAATATAGAGAATGGGTACTAGAAGTAAAATAAATTATTTCATCCCCGATGGACCAGCACAGGTTCCCGTATGCGAACACATACGAGGACCTCTTCATCAAGTGGTCAGAGTATGAGAAGAATCATCCACTCCCTGTAAAACCATGAGATGATTCTCAGAGAACAAAGAGATCAAGCGCCACGTGGTGATATTTTGTTTTACTTAACTTTCACTTGTAGTAGCTATTTTTAGTTAGCGATTCATTATAAATAAAGGAATTGACCTTTTAGCAAAGGTTGATGGTTTTGGAAAGACCCTCATTTTTTGGAATTGTAAAGAACTATTTCTGAACTACCTTAATTGAGAAGTCCTGTTTAGGACCGGAGACAAAATACTGTTTTTATCAAAGGTGTTATATGATTAGATTGAGGAGGAATTACATCCAACTTTATTTCGGTAATTGATGCTGTAACGAGTAAGAGTTTCTAAATCTATTGATAAGTTATCTGTTTCAATATTTTTTGTAGTTCTTGTTCTTAATGATGGAAAACAAATCGTTGTGTTAATGTGTGATTAATGTTAGAGCTAAGGAAACTATTTTTCTTCCCATCATCTTATTACATGCGTATTCTCTTACGATAATTGTATCTCAGTCAATAATTGAAATACCAACAATTTCGTGTACTAGTACTAGGCTTGTAACATGTATGAATGTTATTGTCTGCATGCTTGAGCACGAGGGTTATCCCAAACTCGGCCTTCTTCAGTAGTTAAGACTCCCTTCCACCGGTTGGTTTATACCAGAACACATCATTTTATTAGACTCATCTTATAAAAGAAAAGACAAAAAGAGAACATTTAAACTGAAGAAGGAACTTTCATTGGAAGATATCCTGTCAATCACCACGTAAAGCCCATCGATAAATTGGCTAGATTGAAAGATCTGAAGAGCCATTCCACCATCAAACACTGCAGAATCTAATTGGGCCTATGTGGCGAGTTTGGTTCCTGCTTTTGATTTAAAGGGATTTAGGACCCCTCAATAGAATTGGCTCTAGAAGGAGGGACTGAATGAATGAATGGCTAACAAGATTTCTGATATACTATTGTGCATAGCCTACATATTCAAAACAACCCACATGCATGGATAGTTATTCTCAAGACAACCCACATACCGAGAGTGCTTCCAAAATGAGTAACTCACCCCAATACAAGGAATAACATCTATTCCCTGAGATACCTTATGCTCTTCCTCACGAGGAGTTGAACCAGTTCAGAAGAATCACAAGAGATTAAGTCGGGCAAATTGGATCATTACCCTTAGCTCCGTTACTTCCTCGTATAAAACAAGTAAGCAGACCCATGGTCGACACCCCCAACCAATTTTTTTTTCACACAGTAGAAGACCTGATAGATTTCACCCTCACCGAGATCGAACAACCCCTTAACCTAATCCCCAAAACACCAGCTGATAACTACTATGAACCAGATGATTTCGAATCTGAATAAGAAGGGTTTAACTCGGATCACTCGGTTTTGGAATCATACGACATGGAGGATAATAACGATAATAATGAAGATAGAGGCAATCCACCTCCAAATAACCAACTTTGGTTGGCCATAGATGCTCTGGAAATCCCAGGATGGGTACATAACCTTCCTCGAGATCCAGAAAAATTACTTCCCAAATTTGACCCTAAAACCTCCAGATTGTCTGAAGACCATATTAAAAAATTCATACTAGCGATAAGACTGATGAACCTACAACATGAGGACATAGTGTGTAGAATTTTCCCTTATACCATTGAGAATTCAGCCTCAATTTGGTATTTTAACTTGCCCGCAGGGTCCATAACTGGTTGGACAAAGTTTCAAAAAGATTTCTTGGACAAATTTGCAGAAGAAACCACCACAGGAGCTTTGATGGCTGAACTCTTTGCCGCCACCATGAGTTCAAAAGATAAGGTTTAAGACTTCAATCAACATTTTACCACTATCTTGAATAAATTTCAAACCGAAGCTAAACCTACTAAGGAGTTGCAAATTGAGGTATATGCCAATGCTCTCCCTGCTTCTATTTCCAAGTTTGTGAAAAGATCTGCCAAACATACCTTAGCTGAAAATTTTGAAGAAGCTAAAATGATTGAGTTCCAAATGAAGGGATACAAAGAGGGCCAGGTTTCACTAGTTAAGAAGGAAGTTCAGTCTCCGCCCAGGAAAGGATTGTTGCTGACTAGACCTCCGGGGAAACAAATAGAACAAGGTCCCAAAAAAGGAGACAGAGACATAGAATACCTACAACGGATGATAAAGAAACTCTCGAATGAAATCATAGACATGAATAGAAGTGTCGGGGAAGGAAACCAAGGTCAAAGGCCCTATAAACCGTTTTTCAAGAGAAACCCACCTTTTAAAGTGATTGAACCTCTCCCAACCAACTTAAACATCGATCTAGGTAATGTAGCCTCTGACTCTTTCTATACATATCATCAAGAGAAAAATTTTGAAAGAGTCTATCCCCAATGGGTACATGCTATGAATTTGATGGCCAATCGGTTCCTAGACGAAGTTTCCCTTACCGAACAATCACGCGGCTCAACAGTAAATATCATCGATCAAGAGGAAGTTGAGCCACCAGAAGAGACAACCATTATGCTGTGGGATCCTGACTTTCCAATGCCTTTCGATGATATATTTGAGGTTCAAGAACCACCCGCTGAGGTTTTGGCTATGCAAACGCGAAGTAAGGGTCAGCCGGTCTCAAATGAACTTACCATTGTCCAAACCTCGAGAGGAAAACAAACAATCGATCACTCGAAAACACCTTTTGTCTCCGAAAGAAATCCTATAAACATCCATACACGGGGGTCACCCAAGCTACACTACAACATAGTAGAAGACTTAAAAATATTGAAGGTTAATGTGTCGATCATGGACATGTGTAGAATTCCCCAACAAAAGGACTTTCTGTTACAAGCCTTAAAGTC
>JASDQU010585666.1:32766-76303 GCA_032191745.1 Picea mariana | reverse complement strand
CCCAGTGAGTAGAGGAGAGTTTCGGGAGTCATCGGGATATTTGTGGCATCGGTGTTTTGGAAGTCGAGAAACTCGAGGCCTTTCGAGTCTCGAAACATCGACGGAATCATAGCCATGGAATTCAGGGTGGACACGCATCAGTAGATCCAGAAGAGTCGGAGTTCGGAGCATCGGGGATTTCGAAGGAATGAAACCCTTACAGTTTGGATTCGTAATACCCGATATCTCGACGACCATGAGAATAGTGTGGGACCATAGGAATTGGCAAGTGGACAGGTGGCAGAGATCAAGAGATCCCGCAAACTCGGGAGTTCGCAGGGTGAGAGCCCAAGTATTGAGTACTCCAAGCCACGAAGACGCGAGGAGCGAGAAGAAGAATAGCCGTCAGATCCTGATTGCAGGAGAACCGTCGGATCTACATGTGGGATCGTGTATCGGGATTTCATAGGTTGAAGCCCATGATCTTGACAACAGAAGCTGTGAAGTCGTGAAGCGCGATATTCCAACGAGATCAGAACCGCCCATTGTTTGAGACACATGTCAGGAGATCCTAAGGAGTCGGGGTTCGAAAAATCAAGGTTTTCGAGAGTAAAGAAATCTCGCCACCCGGAATCGCGATCCGCGATATTCCGACGGAAGGGTCGTCTGGGCCACAGCCAGAGTTAGTGGAGGACAGGTGTCGTCCAATCGGGGAATCGGGGAAAAGCAAGTCCCGAAAACCTTTGTCATCAGGATTCGCGATCCCGAGAATCTCGAAGTCCTGATAGAAGTGACGAGGCGACGGAAGGATCAATTCACACATGCACATCGGAGGTTCGGAACGTCGGGTATCGAAAGTCGGTGATTCAAAGCGTATGACATCGCGAGTTGAAAATTCACGATAGAGCCGAAGTCCCGATAGAGGGAAGAGAAAGTCAGCGTTGACTGACACATCGGGTCTCAGGGATTCGAGGGCCCAGAGAAAGATAGTGAACTTGCGAAGCCGCGAGTTTTGATCTCCCGATAAATAGAAGGAGGGAAGTCGCACGAAGGAATCTGTGGGTAGATATTTCCCAATAGGGAAATAGAAGAACATTTGAGTTATTCGGGCCAAGAGAGGGAGGTCCTGTGAGCGGACGTGCCCCTGGTTGGCGCGCCCTGCGTCAGGCAGCCAGATTGGCCAACATCAAAATTCTAAACCTATTGGATATCCCACATTTTGGAAGGCATCATGACGTAGACAACTACATTAAGCAGCTGATGGAAGTCACCCACATAGGGTATATATGGGTGGAAGAGCCTGTCTCGATAGACATGGAGATCATTTCTTATATTACAGGGATGTCATCTTGGGGGGAGAATCTCATGCAGTACCTCTATGACAAGACAAAGGAGAATGCTCTAGCAGAGGAGATGAAAAATACATATGGCACAGTGAGAGGGTCATGTGGAATCATCATCAAGTGCCTCATTGACGCAACAATGAGGCTGGCCACCAAACTCATGGATTACAAGTTGCTCAGGAAATCTTGTAAGGAGGAAGTCCCTACCGAGATCATCGCGGCTGCAGCACAGTGCATGGAGGGCACTATGCTCAGCTGGGCCTCGTACTTATTAAACCTATTCCTTGAGGACTGTAGAGACGCGCAGGAACTGGGGATAAAGTTTCATTACTCTTGGCTACTCATCTTGATCACCTTGATCGGATGGAGGGAGCCCCAGTACACATACTTTTGCGAGAAGACCATTCATTGTCGTGCAACGTGGTAGACATCATTGGGGAGAACTTCGGACCCCAATTTTAGAAGTACAAATGCAAGCATGTTCGCGGGGTATTACAACAACCTCCAAGAAATCATTTCCAACACTTGGCAAATTACTCCAAAATTACTTGCGCAATACCGGGACATCGCCAACTTCAAAGCGACCAGGCACACTGTATGGATCCAATCACAAAGGGATCCCAAGAAGGAATGGCTACAATTGTGATATCATGTCAAGGAAGAAGACATAGAGATGACAATCAAGGATTGGCAAGATGACTGGAGAGTTTGAGTTCTGACTCAAGAGATGCCCATAGATAAGGAGGTCAATGCAAGGAAAGATCATACACCTGTCGAGGATAAAGCTGCGCCTAAGAAGCCAAAGCCAAGTCAAAAGTTGGCACACCAAACGAATGGGGGTGTGCGAAATAAAGGTACCCAGTCTAGGAAAAAAGGACACCACCCAGGCACCGAACGAACCAAAAAAAGGCATTGTGATAGCACAAGGAACCCCATCGAGTGCTACCCCACAAGAAAAAGGCTAGACCAAGAGGTCGATCATACACACTGGGGGTGCACACAAAAATTCCAAGGCACACAAGCAACCACCAAAATATACAATCATTGAGGATGGCGCAGACCTCATGGCCAAAAGAGTCCATGACTGGGCAATTGAGGAGTTTGAAGATGCCTGGCACCAAAGGGACTGAATTTAGGATGAGTTGGCCGACATAAGGCAAGTCCTAGAGAAAATTGGAGAAGCGCAGAGGGTGGACAGAGGAACAGACTCATTCCCTGCAGCATCAAAAGCAGGATCCAAGGTTGCGCTAAGAGAACATGAGATGATCCAAACAATAGCACAGGTGAGCCTGACCTTCCACATTACACCCAACATGTTTCTCATGGATGATTTTGTATCCCATACACCCTTGAAGGATCTGGCACAGATACAGTTGGTAATGAAGAAGATACCAACCATTGCACTATACAAACTACAAGTCAATGTCGCGCAAGAGGTGCAGTCATGCGCACGAACAAACATAGCAGAGTTGCAACACACAAGGACAATAAATATGAGTTGGAGTTGGTACTCGAGCAAGTCAAGCTCAAGACCAAAGACAAGAAATATCACATGGATAGGATCGAGCAAGGAGTGGTTGTAGCCTATGACAGAATTCCAAAAAGCACGCAAATAGCAGAGCCCACGACAACGCAGAAAATTGGTCATATTGTGCAAACAATTGATCAATACAAGCAGGAGATCGAGAACCTCTGGGAACAACTCATTCCTACCACTCCCCCGGAGGTGAAGGAACAAAGGAAGTAGGAAGCAGCCACACGGATGGAGGAAATGGAATGCCAAGCCAGTGCAGATGTCGACTTGTTTGATAGGGAAGTGCAGTTATGGACAAAGCTAGAGGAATATCAACAAGTCCAACACTGGGACCAGGAAGAGGAAACGATAAGTGAAACCATCCAGGACCTCAAGCAAAGGCAGAAAATGATGAATATCATCGATCACCTCAAAGGAATGCAAGACATGAAGAAGCTGCAAGCAGATCTAGAAGCTGCGCAGATGCAGAAGAAGTACCAACAAGCTCAAATGGAACCTCTCCAAGAGCTAGCAACGGAGGTCATTGCATAGGAAGAGGAGGAAAAGAAGAACATGGCACAAACAAAGGTAGAGTGCACATAAATGATCAGGGAGGAGATCACAGTGCAAGTGTTATATGCGCTAAAAGAAAAGATCGTGCAGGATGAAACACAAGGAAGGGAACTCACAGACAAGTTCCACACTCTCGCAGGAGATGTTGAAGAAGCGAACAAAGCATAGGTGGCTTGGGATGAGCCACATGTTAGTGTTGGGGGCCTATTGGATGCAGACCCATTCTTGGGAAAAGGCTATTTTTGGGGAGAGCATCATGAAGGGAAGAAGGACATCTGAAAGGAAAATCAGCACGTGCGAAGGAAGTTTGTGAGGCGTGCATGCAAGGGAGACCTAATTATGTTAGGGTTAGGGTTTTTGCAATATAATGTAATGGATGAGGAGCCAATAATATATATATGTAGTACCTAGAGGACCTAACAAAGAGAGAACTAAGGGGAAAGAAGAGGACCTAAGAGGGTACCTGAGTTGGATAGATACATAAAGAGATCAATAGTACCTAGGAGGTAGAGAGAGTCTGAAAGTTGTAATGTTTTTAAGAACTACAACATTTTGTAAGTGGGTGAGATAGAGAAGAAGTGAGCAACTCAATCCCGAGGGTTAGATTGCAGGCTAAGGAGCCTGGTGTGATCTAGTCAACCTCATAGGGATCAGGAAGCCTATTGAGATTGTAAGATCCAAGACTGTAAAACACGCGACCTGACATATTGCTGAGACATAATAAAGAGCTTGAGAGCCAGATCTTTATGGACATAGCCCAGGAGGGGGTGAACCACGGTAAAACTTGTGTTATGTGATTGAATGTATGCATATGTATTGTTGTTAAGAATTAAATGCTAGAAAAATGAATGGAGAAACTAGTTAGATCTTATACTCTGTATGCATGAATACGAATGATTGTTTTAATCAAAAGGTTACACTAAATAAATAAAGATCACAAGGTACAACCACAAATATCCACTCATTCCCAGGTTGCAAGAACCTGAGTATTGCATCCACCCATAGAGCTATCTCGAGTGAGACTGCCTAGTACACCCTATGTACTGCGTTGCCTTCCGGTTTACCAGGGGGCCGATAGTTTTATAGGGCTTTTGTTGGACGCTTGTTAAATCTAAACCTGGGTCCACCTATGACAGTAAGGTAATATCAGAGTAGATGATTGATAAAGTAGAATAACAAACCAATAGTCTCTCTCTCTAGCGCCATATAGCCTAAGATGTGTGCCCTATCCTCTAGTATCTCTTGGTGGTTTTCTTGGTGATGTTTATTGGTGGTATTCTTGGTAATTGAAACTACAACTGTTGCAACTAAGTATTGTTCTTGTGTTGCTTCCGGAATCATTCTATCTAGAAAATGTTATGGTGCTCGAGGGTGGCTGCATGCCTATGGTTGGGTGACAATAGTGATATTGTCTATGGTAAAACAATCACATCTCTTTAATTCTAACAGGTTATGGGCCCACACTATCTTCAGACAGTCTAACCATTGGAAGATATATTGGGAAGTTATTTGTTAAGCTCGTTGTGGCACCAATTACAAATGCAACTAGGTTTTCTAATTATGCAGCTGCAACAAACCCTAACCCTTGTCTTTAGGCACGCTTGATGAAGTGTTTGACCTAATTCCTTGACATCCTAGTGTTCCCTAGCCTAGCACACCTCTTGGTACCATCATCTAGCAAAAACGTTAGGTTTGAATTTTTTGTCAAAGTCAAAGTCAAAGGTTGACTTATGGTCAAATTGATTTTGTGGTCAAATTTGAAATTTAAGAGTTTCTAACTTTTTCTAATCATTAAATCCTCTTATTCAGTTTCTAATATCCTCTTGTCAAGATGGTATATAGTTTCATATTGGAAGACAAGTTGGATGATGCTACAAGACTTCAAAGTTATGCACTTGTATATGTTATCCAAGTTATATCATCTAGCAAAACATGAGTGTGTTTTTATGGAAAGTATTAGATACCTTGTCCACATTCTAATATTGGATTCAGTGCATTCATAGGAACAAGCACACCCTCCATAGGAGTTGAGGCTTCAAGTTCTAGGTTTGATTAAATTGTTAAGCTTCAAATTTGTATATATCAAGGGTGATAGTTGCTACATTACAAATTGTGAAAGTAGTCTTTGAATGGTTCTATTATTTCTAGGTGCAATGAATACTTGACTACATATGAATACCATTGATATATATGCTTATTGTACTTGTTTTCAAGATGAACTAACATTTCCTCTAGAGAGATATTTCTTGTTTTCTCTTGTTGTTCTTGTTCTGGGCAGGTACCCTTGTGAAATATGTTTGATGAACAATCTTTGCGGAAGCTTTCATAGAAGAATTTTATAAATATGACACAATGCTTGCAACAACTACCATATGGGAAGAAATAAGAACATATAGAAACAAACTTAAAGAGACTTAGAGGGATTCAGACTCAGAAAGAAGTCAGTAATCAAGAGGAAACTAGAATAAACTCGTGACACTTTGCAAAAAGCAAGAAGGATGCAGATGGAAGCATGGACTCTCAAATGGAGGGAGCTGATTAGAAATATCCAAAAGAAGAGCATGCATATTTCTCATTCAGGCATGGATTTAGGATTAGGAGGGAGATAATCCCTAATAATATGATACATTGAAGAATCTGTGAATACTATGAAGTATTTGTCCATGTTCTCCATTGGAAGTAGAAACCATGATAAGAAGTACGTGTTCAACTTGACTATAGAAGAAGTCTTCTTCGAAACGAAGCCTTGAATATCCCTGGTTTTCCATCTACATTTATGTTCCTATGACAAAAGGAAGAAGTTGGAACATTCAAGAAGGAAGGGCATTGAATCTATAAATCCCATGGATTCCAACGTTGAAGAAGGAAGTTGTGATGAAGAACAATATATGTGAGATATTTTGAAAAAGACTTACAAATGGAAGCATTGATAGATACAAGGCGAGATTCAGGGATAGAGGGTTCTTCCAGAAGGAGGGAGAAGACTATGATGACAGCTTGTTCCAGTAACTAGATATACCTCTACCTGAGCCATTATATCTCTTGCAACATCCATGGGTTGGAGTTTACATCAAATGGATGTAAAGATTATTCTTCTCAATGGAGTAATTGAAGAAGAAGCATATGTAGAGAAACCTCAAGGTTTTGAGTATACCAGAAAGAGACCTATGCATGCAGATGGAAGAAGACCTTGTATGGATTCAAGCAACTTGGTGCAGATCCTCTCATGTACAACAGAAGCGTGGTGAAAATTTCCTATAATAGAGGAAGTGTATCGAAATGGTTCTTCGGAAGTCCAGGATAATGGATTACAAATCTATGGAAACTCCCATGATGAAAAATCTGAAGAAGATGAGAGACTATGATCCAATAGACCCATCCCTATATCAATGATTGAATGGCTCATTAATGTATTTGGATAATACTCAGCTGAATATTTGCTTTGTGGGACATTTGAGTTATGATATAAAATTACATGAATTTATCGATTCAGATTGGGCAGGGAGTGCAGATAACATAAGAAGTGCTTCTTCGATATGTTTCAGTTTGATCCTTTCCATGATATCATAGGGTAGAAGGAAACACAAGTCTGTTGCACTCAACACTGCAACAACATAATATATTGCAGCTTGTGATGCTTCTACGGAAGCAGTGTGGCTCTGTAAGTTGGTTTCTGGACTATTTGATCAGGTGCTAGATTCAAATGTGATATATTGTGATAATCAAAGTTGTGTGAAAATTTCAGAGAACCCAGTGTTCCATGGAAGGTCGAAGTACATTGAGATCAAGTACTATTTTTTGTATGAAGAAGTCTAGAGGACAGAAGTGGTTCTCAGTATATCTCCACTGATGAGAAGATAACAGAGATTTTGGTAAAGCCTTTGTCCAAGATGAAACGTTTGCGTACTTAAGGGACAAGTTGGACTTGTGGAAATGACTTACTTATTGGAAAAGGAAGTGATTACTCCCTAGGTTGGGAGGGAGCACTGATATGTTATTGATTTATGGGAAGTCATTTCCCAGTTCGGTAGATGGTCCAGGTTGGGAAGACACCTTCCAGTACAGAAAGTGGCCCAAGATTTCCGATGGACATTCATTTTCTAGTTCAGAAAATGGTCCAAATCAAACAATCATTTTCGTAATGAAAATGGTCTGATAGATTGCTAATGTACCATAGATAGTGATTCCCCTTGTGTCCAGTGTGAGGGAATGATCTAGCACAATCATTATTCTTGGCAGTCACTCTGAGTAGTGGTCAAGCAAAATGGTTTGCCTCTATGGGCAGTCATTCTTTTAAAGTTCACAGTTGTGAGCAGTTTCAAAGAATGGTCTGTTATAGGAGGTTGGTGCAGGATAGTCATTTTCATAGGAAATGGTCTAGATAGTCATTCCCTAGGGCATACTCGTTCTCTCAAGGTTTCACTATGATTAGTGCCGGAAGAATGGCCCAGTTAGGTTGAATGGTACATGTTCAACAATCAGTGATAGTCATTCCCTAGGGAATACTCATTCTCTCCAGGTTACACTGTGAATCGTGTCGAAAGAATGGCCTAGTTAGGTGAATGGTCCATGTTCAAAAATTAGGGACAATTATTCTTCTATGCTTGGTAAGAATAGTCCAGATAACCCATGGCTGATGTTTAACTTTCCAAGAGCATATGCTCTTCCAGATCTCACATATATAAGTGGAAGAGTGGCCCAGATAACTTAGTTTGTATCATGACATTGTTGATATCAAATGATATGATCGTTGTGGAGATTGTATGTATCTGGATAGTAGTTGTATGCTATCGTGGTGGATGTACTCCACTGGTAGTCACTGTGTGTCACTAGTTAGCAATTTTGTGCTACTAGGAGTGGTTGTATACCACTGGACAGTGGTTGTGTACTACTATGGATAGACACAATTGTGTTCTATTCGATGGCATTGTTTTGATTGCCATGGAGACTACCACTAGTGTTGGAGATGATTGCCAGTTATATGGATAGTGAGATGATGTAGAGGCATTGATCTACATCATGCGAGTACAACTTAGAGATGGTGCATTGACACCATGCTAGTACGACTTAGAGATGATGTAGATGGTACTCCACATCATGCTAGATATGATCATGCTAGTAAAGATTAGATATGATGCAAAGAATTATGCTAGTACATCTTATATATGATTATACAACTTAGAGATGATGCAATGGAGAGGATGGTTCTTGGAGCCATTAAGGACTTTCAACATCTGTTGGGACAATAATTCTTCTAGGATGTCGGTACAGATTACAAGAATGGTCCTTGTATCACTCTATTGAGTGAGTGACTTATTCAACATCATGCTTGATTACTCATATGGAGTATGGCCTCGAGAGATGATGTAGTTGATGCTATTAGATGATATTGATCATGGTGATGTTTCTCGTGAATTGATCTATGTGATCATGAGATAGCCTATGTGGATATGACGATGCTACCTATTAATACCTCCCTAGATAGGTGGGAGTGTTGATATTATGGTAGTTGCGTGAGGTATTAACCTCCATGTGTAACCTTTGGCTAGAATAGAATATTATGGAAGCAAGAGAAACCCTAAACAGATGTGTAGAAACCCTAGAAGACAAGTCGACTTAGTAAAATAATTAATATTAAAGTATTAGATTCTAAAAGGAAAAGTCAGACCAGACAAGTGACAAGAACCACTATAAATAAGAGATGATCTAGCTCATTGTTACACACACACTTCACACACTCTCTTAGTCAATTTTGGCGCAAGTTTGGGGATGCAACTACAAGGATGGAAGGTGGATCTTCTAGGATGGTTCTTGGTATCTCTCTATAGTGCCATATAGCCTAATATGTGCACCCTATCCTCTATTATCTCTTGGTGGTGTTCTTGGTGATGTTTAATGGTGGTATTCTTGGTAAGTGCAACCGCAACAACTGATGCAACTGCAACTGCTACAATTGAGTATTGTTCTTATTCTATGGCTTTGGGACTTTCAATTTGGTGAGCTATCTTTGGAGAAAGATGAGCTCTCTTGGTTATTTGTTGGTTCTAGTGTTGCTTCTGGAATCATTCTATCTAGAAAAGGTTATGGTACTCGAGGGTGGTTGCATGCCTATGGTTGGGTGACAATAGTGATATTGTTTATGGTAAAACAAGAACATCTCTTTAATTCTAACACTTATGACCCTAGCTCTTTTGAATTTTCTTGATAAACCCAATTTGGTCTGAGACCTTATTATGTTTATCCTTCCACATAATATTTTCTTAATACATGATAAACAATTTCATGCTCCCCTCTTGCAATTCCAACAATGTAGCCCTAAAATCTTTCATAATTTGTTCATTGACTTTGTCTTCTTCAAGAATCTCTTCAATGAACTTAATCACTGCATCTTGATCTCCCTTGTAATACTTTACTTGATTTTCCAATGTATTGATCTATCTTCTCATTCTTTTAACTTCTTCCTCCCCATCTAGCCTCCTATTTAACTCATTTAATTTTTCACCTAGGAACATGGCACTAAAAGTTATTGAATCAAGGTTTTTCAACCTAGTATGGAATTTATCCTAATCCTTCGCATTTTCATAAGGAATTTAATTTTCCCACTGCTCATGTGTGTATGGCCAATACATGGATATTAAGTCATGGTACTTGGCTACAAACCCTTTGGGGTCATGTCTCATGAACTGGCCATGAGGGAATTTACACTTAAGAATAGAATTGGCCTACTATCTAGCATGCTTTGGATCTTTCAAGTAATAGTGACCCAAGCTAAATTTGTATGGAATAAATATATTTTTCTTGGATTCTTTTATCAATGAAGCATCGAAACCTTGGAACACCATTTTTTAAGAAACCTCTCCCAAAACCAATATGTCTAGTACATATTTGAATAATAGATGTGGTGTTGCAGTTGTTCCATATACTCTTAAATAGGTACAATCCTCCTGGAGGTACCAAATTCCAATACACCCAATCAATGTTATATCCTCTCTGGTTAGCATTGGGAACTCCTTGTTGTTACAGATAAATCCCCCTGCGGACAAGTGGATTCTCTCTTGGATACTAGACCCCTATGACCAAGACAGAAAAGTGATATTGTGGACACTGACTTTCCTTTTCATGAAGCTAAACTATCCAAAGAAGAAGAAGGAAGAAGAGTAAATACCTTTTTACCGACGTTTGTCCTTGCTCGATCTGGGCTGATCTTGATCTCTAAGTTCTTTAGAAGGTTCTGCAATACAATGAGCAACAACAACGAGACATACTTCCTACTCTACCATGATTAGCTTCATAATGGATCTATGAAAGAAACAATTTCAAGAAATGTACACAAACTTTAAAGGACACAGGCCAAGCGTAGATTTATATTAATGAAAACAAAGTGAGATGCTTATAGCCATGGATGTAGGTGCAACAGCTTCACCGAGCTCTCTTTTTCCAAACCCTTGCTCAAATAATCCACACAGAATGTTGATGCTTCAATGATATCTCCCTTATGATATCATAAGTTTGATGCTTCACAATGTCTCCCCTTTCACCATGAAGAGGCCTCCTTATATAGGCTTGGAGAGGCCTAACCACTTAAGAGATTCTTGGGATAAGTTGATTATTCTTCTCCTTTAGTTGTAGATCTTCCCTAAGATCGATCCTTAACTTCAGATCTGAATCCAACCAACTCCAGATATGAAGGGATTCTTCCCTGATTTCTCTCAACAATCCAAAGATTTTCTCAAAAAAGGCCAGTGCTCCCTCAGAATGGGGCACAGAGAGTTGGAACACTCCCCCAAAAGAGGTCACATAGCGTTGGCACTCCCTGATAGTGTATAGGGAGCGTTGCCTTCCAAAATTTATTTTTTAGTGGTTTTCTCAGTGGGAAAATACTTGTACTCTTTGTCAAATGACTTCTCCTCTTTAAAACCAGTATTTTGAGGTGTCTTGTAAGTGTTCTTGATAATTTCGCTCAAGACACAACATAGACAAGACGAAAATATGATATTTGTGACACTTGTGGGTGAAATGTGACACTTGCGACATTCGGTAATGATGACACTAGGCCATCATCGCAATGAGTAATTTTGATGTGTAACAGATTGCCCCTCAAAGTGTGAAGTTATAAGACAAGAACTTATGACTGAAGTACTTTGTAGACTTTTTCAAGCAAGGGTACAGACTCAGAGAACCTGATAGAAGCTACACACAACCATCAAACAAATATTATGACATGTTTCAAACCCAAGGCAGGCATACCTGTGCTTGAGTGATAAATACTTTCAAGGTATGGCCGCCATAAAATACACTGCGGATCCATAATTGTTTTGACAAAAAGGTATAGCCACTGAAGATACAATGTGGATATATACTCCTATGACCTGAACTGATCGTAGCCATGAGGAATACACAGTGGATCTACGAGACAACAAGACATAGCCACGATCAATACAAAGTGGATCTATGTGACAATATATGTGTCAATGTTAAAAAATAACTTTGTCGCTACCTGGGAAAAGTACATATAAGAGTGGTGACTCAACCCGGGGTCTTCTTTACCAATCCCGATGTAGTACAAATCTAACCATGTGAATAAATGTCCTGATGTCGAACATGGTAGAAACCACTTGATTACCGATCAATGAGGTAAACCGTTAACAAGTGCGAGGGAAATCACCATTGATGTCAATGATTCCTAAGGTACTCTCGTACAATCCAATGAATGTGAATGGATGATCTGAAGTTGAACATCCGTGGAATCATCTGATCAGAGTTCAATGATGTAAACCCATTTTCAAACGCGAGGAGGCCTACCATTGAGGCATGCAGGTCCTAAGGTACTAACTGGTTTCTAAGTCTAGCTCCTGGATAATGTGCTGGAATCGACAGGAATAGACTTGTCGAGGGAGGGCCTCGGTGTATCCCCCATCAATGAAACGAAACTGACACAGAGATGTAATTGGTGGATCAAATGAACATGGACTGACATGGGTATTGAAACAGGAATTTGTGATGGTTGACTTTTGAGGCAGATACTTCCCTTGAACACTGAGGCATGTCAGCAAAAACTTGACAAGGACCAAAACTTGATAATGCAGTGGATACTGTGAATTTTTTCGGGTGACCCAAAGGAGTAAGGAAACTGAAAGGATTGGTTCAGTGCAGAGGTTCAGAGGATAAAAATACATGCAAAGATAAAATGTCGTGTTCAAGGGAGATTGTAAGAATTACTGGTAATTCTCTCAAAAACTGCTCGGCTTTCTTCCTTCAATTTTTCCCCCATCTAGATAGATGAGTACCTCTTTTTAGTTTCAAAAGCTCAAGGAGGGTAACACATGCTCAATATAACTCACCTTCGGTAAGTCCCTCTTCCTTTGTTTAACGAACTGGAAGAAGTAAGGTTTTGGTCCCGTATGGGCCCTTCAATGTATGACCGTTTAACGAGTCCAAAGAAGGTAAACTCAGTGGTTTTTCATATTTAGAGAGTCTGAAAATGACTTAAAGATGACTCCAATGTGGTCCTTTTTCATAATGTTAGCCTTGCGAGGCCGAAAAAGAGATAAATTATCACTCGAAAGATGCCTTTTCAAGCCTTTTAACGAGTGGGAAAGGAAGCAAGATCACTCGGCAATATTTTTACATTTAGAGAGTCTGAAAAGAGCTTAAAGACGACTCCAAGGGGTTCCTTTTTTGTGTATCCATGCGGGTCCGAAAAAGAGATAAAATTTTACCGGCCGCATTCTTATGTTTTTTAGCTTGAGAATGAACTAAGACTATGCTCGTGGATGTGACAAGATGAAAAAATGAACAAAGCTACTCCGAAGCCTGCCAATAATGTCAAAACTGCATTCCAGGGGATTAATAAGGCCTCCAAAATATTTTCAAAACCCAAAAATAACTATATCTTAGGCAAAAATGAAATTTATAATAGTAAAATGGGGTAAAAATATCATTTACAATTTCATTTGTGCAAAGATTTGTAGCAGTGGAGAATTTGTGCTTTGGAGGTGAATCTTGCATTGTTCAGTGCCGCAGCTACGGTTGGCTATTTTCCTCGCCGTTTGGACCAGGTTGGTGCTCTTCTTCCTTTCTTTCATTTGTACAGTTCAAATTTCATTTTTAGGCAATGATTGGGTGCAAAAATTGATGCCTTGGGTTGTCTCAAGTGCCCAAAAGGGCTCGGTTCTCCTCTAGGATTAGTGGGGAAGCGCTGCCCAATTTTGAAAGCACCCCTACAAGATGATGAAAGGTGTGCCAATGCTCTAATGTAGTGGTGGAGAGGGTGTTGCCCACAAACACAAGAAAAACACCCAAAAATTATCAGCGCTCTCTCAAAACATGAAGGTGTGCATTCTAATTTTTTAAAGTGCCCTGGTGGCTACTGTGGGATGCGTTGGTGCACTGATGTGCATATGAAAGGGGCATTTGCCTCATAGACAAAGCAAACAATTAGTTTTTTTAAGTTTTTCAATTGCCCAAAAATTGTCGAAAAATGTGAGTAATGAATTTTGGTTGTTGATAATTGCAGGTAACTTCGGCAATAATCATGATCGAGTGGAAAGAAAGAGAGAATGAGCTCGATGATGTGACCACCTTGAAAATTCCCCGAACACAAGCCACATTGAGGAATTGTGGTCTCCTCAAGTGATTCAAAATATAAAAAATAAAGAAAGAGATTCTTCTTCTCGAGCATATGATCGAGTTATGAAACGTCGCAGAACAAGGGTTCCAAATTGGAACGCAACTTCTCACCGTCAATTTGGAAGATGTATACTTCCTGACCGGCCTCTCGAAAAGAGGATCCCTCGTAGTTTTATCCAGACAGAGGGCACTTCCTGCGCCTGTGGATGAGTACCTGGAAAACCATTGTGTCCCATGAGTGAGACTAGTAGGAGGTAGAATCACAATCAAAGACATCAGGGATCTACCTCTTCGATCCATTCTGTTTGCCATTATGAGTATAGTGGGAAGTACCAGCTTGCACCTAGTTTCAAGATCACAGGTGGCCTATGGTTTACAGTGTCTAGAGCCAACACTGTTTAACTGGAGTGCAGGGTTCCTTCAGAATGTGAAGGAGCAGATTACGAGATGCAGAGCAAGGCAACAGAAGCAGTTCGGGTATGGTTAATTCTTGGTTTCATTCTTCTTAGAATTCATTCCTCAGATGCAACCTCAAATTGCATTAGCAGTATGGCCAGTGGGAGAACCATGTATGGAGCGATGGACTAGCCTGTCTTCGAGACTAGGCTCAGATTCCAAGTTCAAATTCACCGGTGATTTCTTCACTTGGCTGACACACCAATAGATTGTGATAGAAGACTTTCCATATGCCAGAGTGGATTTCTGGGGAAGCATGGACCTGGTCCTTCCAGATGGGGTGGACTGGGACGCGTCATGTAAGAAACCAAAATGATCTTGTCAATTTTTTATTTATTTTAAGACTTATATTATTTTTTGGGGGTACATAGAAGAGTTCCTAATGGATATATCGTTTCATCATGCAGACAAGGGAGCAACACGTCCGGCAGAGATATCGGCATTGGGGCTTCACGAGGATGCTCAGGTAGTAGTAGCAGTAGGGGGTCTCCAAGAGGTGGAGACAAACCTCCGTGGTCTTACGACGGGTATCCCTCCTCTTGAGAGGGAGAACGTACCCTTGCACTTATAGAGACACACAGTGGGAGTACCTGAGAGTATTAATTGTTTACTGAGGTGAGGAGCCCGTGCGGTGATGTGCTACTTGGAGCACAATGTGATGCGGGAGGACTAGGACCTCACTGATTTTTTTTGTATAGTATTTATGACGATATTATGGGCACGAGGACCCAACATTTTTCCCTTCTATGTACTTTTTTGATGTAATCAANCATATATATATATATATATATATATATATATATATATATATATATATATACATTTCCGAGTTTTTACAGTGCCAAATGATTTGCAAATAATGATGTCTTTTATGTGATGTGTTTTAATTTACATGATGATATGTGATGTGAATTATTTCCTTTATGAAAACTTATCTATGTAAGAGATACCTATCCATGATGTAATTAGCTAACGAATCTAAAATGGTATTGAGTTCTCTTGGTATGTGTCTGTATTCGATAAAATCAAACATTCATTCAAGACGACGAACTCATAAGTAGAGGCGTAGTAGGATAGGATTGTGAATAGCATAGATTCGATTAAGTTGATAGACCACGAGTTGGGAGTTTATGTTGACGATCATGCGAGAAAATCCTAGGGAGGAGGCTTTGGTTAAAAGTCCGATGACAACATGATATTCTGCCATGTTGTTAGTTGTCAATCCTAAGCAAATACTTCTAGAACTTACCAACTCGTTAGAGTGGTAAATGACCCAATATGTAGAAGCAACATTCTGGGTGTGTCGACTAGCGCCATCCGCAAACACGACAAAGATAGGAAAGGAAGATGTCATCTATGCATGAAAACACAAGACACATTATAAGTGGCTAAGGAAAAAATTCGAGCACGCAAAAGAAAAAGACACATCTAACTAAAAATACAATAGTGTACAAAGCACGTATGATAGATGTTCTATGCATAGTACTTCTTAAGGTAAAGCCCGTTCCAGGCTCACCCAGAGAGATTTTGTTGTAGTCAACTAGCTCATAGGCGCCTCTATGTAGAACATGTTTCATGATGTAAGGACCATGCCATAGAGGTTCTAACTTCCCTGACCCTAACTTATCATGAGTCTGGTCATAAACGAGGACTAGGTCTCCTTCTGCAAAAGTGCGAGGATGGACAGATTTTTCATATTGATACTTGATTCGTTTTTTATATGTCTCATTGACGAGAACAACATCACGACGTGTTTCATCTAGCCTAGTCAAGTGTAAGAAATTTTCTTCTTCAACAGAAGTGTGGGGCATGAGTTCTACTTTGAGTTTCAGCAAGGGAATTTAACACTCGATTGGTAAAACATCTTCTATGCCATATACTAGTTGGAAGGGAGTGAATACAGTAGAAGTTTTTACTGAGGTCCAATAAGCCCAGAGAGTGGAGAAAATTTGTAAATGCCAAGATGTCTTGTTTTCCCCTACCATCCGTTGGATCATGGTTTTAAGGACCTTGTTGATATCTTCAACTTTTCCATTAGCTTGAGGATAATACATGGTATTATATCCTTGTCCATGGTTGATACCTCTGTTATCAGTAAAAGATCATGGACAAGGATATCCTTGTCCATCTACAATCCTCCCAAGTAGATGGTGTTGAATCCTCCTATACTATGGCCTTTTAGTCCAACCCCTTTCATCGTGACTCTCATCTTCCCCGTGTTGAGGTCAATAAATTTTATGGCTCTAATCCTACAAGTTGGGTCACCCAAATGGAGCATTAGTTTTCTTTGCATGGAATTACTGATGAGTTGGCCAAACTTTGTTATGTTGTTCTTTATTGGGATCCTAAACACTGGAAATGGTGGAAATGGAGAAAAAATGCACATCAAGGGTATGTTGCTTGGATCCATTTTGTTGTAGATATTTATGAATGCTTTGACACTAACACCCACTATTTAATCCCTTTGACCAAGTTGAAACAATCTGGCATGATGGAATAATTTATAACCGCCTTTGAGCACTTGGATTTCAGAACGAAGGGAATGGCAGATGCCTTCTTTAGGGAATGCTTTACCAATGGCCTAAAGGATGAAATATGAGCCCAGGTCCCCATGGCTCACCCCTAGTCTTGATTAGAAGCTACTAAATGCATTGAAGGAGCACACCAGGTTGTCTTTTCTTAGAACCGAAAAACCCTTCTTTCTTCCCTACCCTTGAACTACCAATATTGTCCCTCATGCCACCCCTCTCAAGATCCAGAAATGAACTCGGGCAGAAATGGTTGAATGCCAACTCAAGGGTCTTTTCTATAGTTGTGTTAACAAATATTTTCCCGGGCACAAGTGTAAGGAACAAAATATTTTTATGGCCATTTCTGATGATGTTGTTGATGAGGAGGATGAATCTTCCAGTATGGTAGAGTTACCCCCAAAATATGATTCTACTCCGCCCACTGATCCACTAGAATTTGAACTGTCGATTTTGATGCACACGCTCACTGGCTTCTTTGCTTCCCAAACCCTCAAGCTAATTGGCTACATTAAGCATAGGAAAGTCATATTTTTTGTTGATAGTGGAAACACCCATAATTGTATTCTTCATCGCATTGCCCGGAAAATCAATTTCTATATATGTGTCATCAACAATTTTCAAATCATGATTTCCAATGGTGGTTCCATGAAATGTGGTGGGCATTGTGAAAATGTGTGCATACAAATTGGTCAGTACCCCATGAAATCTCATATGTTTTCTATTGACATGAGTGGTTGTCACATTGTGCTCGGTGTTGAATGGTTATGCACTCTAGGCCCCATCCTCATGGATTTTAAGGAATTAAACATGCAATTCCAACAGGATGGACAACAATATAAGTTCCAAGAAATCACAACAGGATACCCTGAGATCATCAATTCCCATCGAATGGAAAAGCTCCTCAAAAAAGGTCATTCGAGCATTATTTCTCAACTCCATTTCATTCAAGCAATTGAGACACCCTCTGCTCATACTAACCTCCAATCTATCCTCTCCCAACTCCAAGTTTTTTTTACCACTCCCCGTGGACTTCCCCCTTCTTGTGGTTTTCATGATCATTCCATTCCTCTAGTCCTGGGCATCCTTCCTCCCAATGTTTTCCATTATCATTTTCCCTTTTCCCAGAATAATGAAATGGATAAAATTGTTCAAGAATTGCTCAAAGTGGGTGTTATCCATCCTAGTACCAACCCCTATTATTCTCTTGTGGTCCTGGTACTCAAGAAAGAATGAACTTGGTGCATGTGTCCATACTTTCGCGCCCTCAAAAAACTCACCAACAAAGACAAATTTCCCATTCCTATCGTTGATGACCTGTTGGATGAATTGAGCAGTGCTTGGTACTTTACTAAACTTGATATTCATTCCATCTACCACCAGATGCGTATGAAAGAGGAAGACATTCCCAAGATTGCATTTAGAACTCATGAGGGTCACTATGAGTTATCTTTACTCTGTCATTTTATCTTAGTTTTATTTGATGATATTCGCATCTATAGAAAAACTTGGCAAGCCCATCTCTCCCATGTGGATCAAGTTCTCCATCTACTCTCTCAGCACAAAATTTTCCTTAAACAGTGTAAATGTGCATTTGGAGCCTAAAAAATGGAGTACCTGGGTCATATTGTCGGCAAGGATGGAATACTAGTGGATCCTAAGAAAATTAAAGCTATGAAGGATTGGACTCTCCCTAAAAATCTTAAGATGTTGCATGGTTTTCTAGGTTTAACAGGTTGTTATCACAAGTTTGTTTAGAATTATGGAAAAATTGCAGCACCTTTCACTGCTCTCATTAAAAAAAATGCTTTCACTTGGACTCTAGCAGCCAATCAATCCTTTCAAACCTTGAAAGAGGCTATGTGCATGACTCTTGTCTTAGCACTTGCCAACATCACCAAGACTTTTTTCCTAGAATATGATGCTTCAGGGAAAGGGATTGGGGCAGTCCTCATGCAAGATCGCAGGCCTTTGGCATGCACTAGGAAACAAATTTCAAAGAGACATTTGGGCCAATCAATCTATGAAAAAGAAATGTTGGTTATTCTGCATGTTGTGGATCTTTGGCATCCTTATCTATTGGAGCAATGCTTCCAAATTAAAACTGACCATCAAAGCCTCAAGTATTTTTTTGAAACAATGAATTTCATCCCCGAAGCAACAAAAATGGGTGACCAAGCTATTTGGATATTATTATGAGATCATTTACAAGAAGGGAAAATAAAATTTGTTTATTGATGCTCTTTCCAGGAAGTATGAAGAAGCAGGGTCCATATTTTCCCTCTCCTCTATTGTAGTAGATTGGCTCCAAGCTGTTCACCAAGAATAGTTGCAAGACCACAAACTTTCTTGCCTGATCCAACAATTGCAGCACCATTCTCAAGCTTCTCCAGGGTAATCTTGGCACAATGAATAGCTTCGCTACAAAGGTCATTTGTATTTAAGAAACTAGTCCCAACTTAAATCCACGGTGGTTTCTGAGCTTCATGCTTCACCCACAACTGGGCATTTAGGGTTTACCAAAACCTATGAATGGGTCAAATGTTCTTTTTTCTGGGACAGTATGAAACAGGATGTTCACACCTTTGTGGCTGAATTTGATACCTGTCAACGTAATAAGGGAGAAATAGTCAAAGCTCCATGCACACTCCAACCACTTATGATTCCCCTTACTACTTGGAGGGATATTTCTATGGATTTCATTTTTGGCTTACCTAAATCATGAAATAAGTCATTCATCATGGTGGTAGGAGATCGTCTTTCCAAATATGCTCATTTCTATGCTCTTCAACACCTGGTCAACACATTCATAGTGGCTCATTTTTTTATGGATAATATATTCAAACTTCATGGAATGCCTCATTCTATTGTCTTTGACTGAGATCCAACTTTCACTAGCGATTTTTGGCAAGAATTGTTCAGGATCCAAAGAACCCAATTGCATCTCAACACCGCTTATCATCCCCATCTTGATGGCCAAATTGAAGTTGTCAACAACTTTTTGGAAACATATTTGAGGTGTTTTGCATCTGATAGACAAAATCAATGGGCTCAGTGGTTACCCTTAGTTGAATGGTGGTAGAACAGATCTTACTATATTGCTACTCACATGACTCCTTTTGAAGAAATCGATGGGGAAAAAGCAATGTCAGTTCTTTCATACATGTGAGGTGTCTCCAAGGTTCAGGAGGTTGAAAATAATATTACATTCCAAGTGATCATTCTCCATACCCTCAAGGAAAATTTGGTCATGGCTTAGAATCGCATGAAGAAACAAGCAGATCAAGGTCGTTTCGAACATCAATTTGTTGAAGGGGACCAGATGTTTCTTTGTCTGCAACCTTAATAACAAACTTCACTCAAAGTTGAACATTGTCAGAAACTTGCTCCCAAATTTTATGGTCCTTATAAAATTCTCAAGTGAGTGGGGCCTGTGGCCTACCAGTTGGCTCTACCTAGTCACCCTAAGCTCCATCCTATTTTTCATGTCTCATACTTAAAGAAAGTGATTGGAACTAATTTTCAAACTCGAATCAGTCTCCCTGAGTTGGATGAAGAAGGTTTCATTTGGTTGCAACCACAAGCCGTATCAAACCAGTGAGAGTGTCATCTCCATCAATGCACCATGAAGGAAGTGTTAGTTTAGTGGAAATATACAACTCCAAAAGATGCCACTTGGGAATCGACCAACATTTTGCAACCATTTCCTCATCTTAAGCCTTGAGGACAAAGTTGTTCTTTAAGGGGGAGGTCATGTTAGGGACCTAACCTCCCTAACCCCTCACATAGGTAGAATAATATGTTTTTCATGTAATAAATTCCAACATTAGTTAATAATGTGTATTTAATAATGTGAACAAGTCTAATGTAAGAAGACTTAATATAAGCTTACGCTTCTAGGAAGATCTTCCTCTAGAATCTTCTTTAGAAGATAGAATTAGTATAAATAAGAGTAGGAGGCATGATAAATTCTTGTCTTGAGAATTATTGTAATAGATTGTTGCTCTGCTAGAGGTTTCCCCCTCAAGTAGGCAAGTGAACATTGCTTTCTATCAATAAAGGTATCATTTTTGGTGTTGTGGTTCTCTAAATTTTGTTTTTCTGCTGGTATTTTTTGCTTATTATAATACATCTAGTACTTAACACCTTATAGCATTGAAAAAAATAAAAGGATACTAGTTATGAATACAACAAAAGATGTTGAAGTAACTCATCTTAAAATCCAATTTACTGTAGAAATATTCATACCCATTTGAAGTGGTACCAGCCTGATGTACAACCAATTCACCCTGTCATAGGCCTCGGTTAATTCAATATTAATCACTACTAATGGCATCATTTTATTGTATGTAAACCTTCCTATGATGATCCACAACATCATGAATATTCCTATTGAACAAAAACCCAAATTGCTCCTTCAAAATTACTTTGGACAACATTCCCTTGAGCTTGTTTGCTAAAATCTTCAAAATGAGTTTGTATATAAGATTACACCATGAGATAGGTCTAAAATATTCATAGGAATTTGGCTCATTCTTTTTGTGGATTAAATAAATGAGCATAGAATTGATATCCCCAATACCCGACCCAATTCTTTTGATTCCTTCACCACCCTTAAGAGCTCATCTTCTAACATGTCATAAAAGAAAATGTAGAATTCCACAGACCAACCATTTGTCCTAGGTTTCTTGGCCTTCTTAAACAAATGCAAAACACCCTTTAATTCATCTTTGTAACTTCAACCATGAGCCTCTCATTCATACTTTGATAAAAAAAAACTAAGTGATGGTCTTATCAACTTCATAGTGTCAACTATGTTTGAGACTTTGGGCTCTTTGAAAAGTTTTTGGAAATATGTCTTGCCTACATTTGCCAAGTATTGAAATGATATTATCTTGGAGCCATTGGGGTTATTGATTTCCCATAGGGTATTTACATTTTTGTTGTAATTATCATAATTGTGAAAAAAAATGTATTATTGTACCCCTTTTTAACTAGATAGCTCTTCTTTTGAGCCTCCACTCCACCTCTTTTGAATCTAACGTGACTTTATTTTTTTCCTCCAAAGACTTTAAAGACAAAATTCCATCATCATTGAAACCCCTAAAACATTGTTTTCAAAGAGTGTATAAATTTCCACATCAACTTTTTTATGTTCTGCAATGGTTTTCTTCTGTTTTCTTCTTTTCCCACCCATCTGCCAGTTTCTTAACATGCTTGATATTTGAAGAAAATTGAAACATAACTAAATCTCTTGAATAGGGATCACAAAATTTCCAATTTCTTAAAATAAGTAGTCTAAATTTCTCCTCATTCAGTCAATCATGATTGAATATAAATGCAATAGAGGCCTTCATGCCATCCTTATCAGCTTGAAGAAGAATAGGATGGCGGTATGAAGAACCCCCATTTCCTACCTAGGACCCATATCTTTCAACCTCCTTAATCAATTTTTGTAACGTAAAGAATCTAATTAACCTATTTTAGATGCCTTCTCTTCCCCTCCTTGAATTTATCCAAGTAGGGACCATTTAAACATGCTTTATGTCAATTAGATTTTGTTCCTCAAATAAATATGTTAAATAGTCTACCAAGAGATCATACATAGCTTCTTCTCTCTGAACCTCTCTACCATTAATGATATTATCACCTGCCAAATTTTCCTCCTCCTTGATTTGTTCCCATAATGGCCTTTTGTCCCCATAAGGCCCATAGATGTTTACAATTCTAAAGAATTTACCTAAATCCCCTGATTCTATTTCAAGAATGATTCATGTAGAAAATATATGGGTATATATTTCATTGATTCTTGGAATCCATCATGTCACCAAACCTCTTGACAATTTGTCAATGTCAAGGGAACAAAATTTCCAATTTTTTAGGATTTTAGATAAATAGAAGTTGCTTTCGATTCCAAACACAATTTTTTGGAAGAGTATTACATCTGTATGATAAGCCAACATCACTCTTATGAGGGAATTGTTTTTATGAGCAACCCAAACTCCTCTCACATTCAGGGAGAATATAGTCTTTACATCAACTTTTTTGGGGTTTTTCCTACTCTAAGAACCCCTTTAATGGTCATTTGTTTTCCTTCTAGCACCTATTTGGAGGATAAGGATTTTTCTTTGGATATGTTATAATCTCCTATAGTCAATGGTTTATCAATTTATAGAGTTATCCCTTCTTCAATATCTCCATTATCTCCCACTTTTATAATCTTTCGAGGACACAACTGAAAGGTGGAAGACTGAGGAACCCCACACTTATTCTTTTTACAAGGCGTATCAACTTCAACCTCATGAAAAATAAATTTCTTCTCTAAAAGAGATTCCAAGGATATCCTTGGTGAGAGTGAAGGATTTTCTAAATCCCTACCATCATTGTGAGAACTAGGGTTTAAGGGTTCCCTTTCCAAGGCTTTCGAGCAATCAAATCCTACAAGATTTTTTGAAGGAGACAAAGACTTTCCCACAACTGTAAGAAAATGTAAAGAATGAGGGGAGGATATCATACCTTGCAAAGGTTGAGTCCCCCATTTCTCCACATGATTTTGGACTAATTGACCCAGATAATATTCGCATCGACCTATTTGACACCCCAAAACTCTTTCATTATGTAAGGATCTTCCTTCTTGTTAGTATCAACAGTCTCCAGTTCCTGGGATTTTTTTTTCCCAAACCTTCTTTTTTGGAACCCAAATTTTATTTGTGGCACAAACCCTCCATAAATGACCTACTTCATGACAAGATGAGAAACTAAAAGGAAGTTTCCAATAGTCCAATATTTGAGTAAAAGCTCCACTCTCCCATGCAATTTCTAATTTGTCTTGCAAACCCTCCCTCAAATTTGGTTCCACAAGAACCCTAACAGTCCTTTTATCTGAATAGTTTGATATTTCTTTTTCTAAAAAGATGAATTTCCCCAAAGTATTAGGAATTGCCTTTAAGGACTCTTTGGTCCAAAATTACAGAGGAAGATTGGGAATAAGTATCCAAATGTGTTGTATTACCATTGGCTCACTTCTAGGATCGAAACCTACGTGCAATCAATTTAGAACCAGGTTGAATGCTCTCGGTAGCCAATTTTGGGGGAAAATGGCATCTACATTTTTATTATTCCTAAGCCCAAAAAATATTCATCACTTAACCAGAATACGAAACCTTGACATATATCTTAACTACAATTTCCAACCTTCTTCTAACCATTGTGCTAGAGTTGATCTCAATCAACTTACCCATGAATATTCCTGGTAAAGCCACATGCATTAATTCCTTCACTTTCCAAAAACTAATATCATGGCCCACAGTCTTTTTATCCTTCCCCTCTTGTGCTCTAGTACACTTTTTGTTTCAATGATAATATCTAGAGGTTTTGGATTTCAAAAGTTTCGATGGAGACAATAAGGATTCATGATATAGACCCAGCTCCTATGGAGATGAAGTAACTAATGATTGACATGAAGGAACACATAGTGCCACAACTACACCCTTATAATGTATTTAACCCCAAAACATTAGATAAATCACATAAAATGTAGGGAAAAACACAAGAACACGAGAGAAAAGAGAGATAAAACCCAAGAAATATCTCTTTGGTAATGAAATTAGAGAGCTATGTTCACTTGCCTCTTCAAGGGGGAAACTTCTAAGAGACATGCTCCAAATAAAATAACAATTCTTGACAAAACATTACATAACCTTCTACTCAATATATAAGTTATCCATAGAGAATATTAACTACCTATGGGCCCCTTATAATGAGGTTCAACCAACTAATTTGGTCCTTATTAATAAAAATGACCATTTTTACAATGAGTAACTATTAAATAACTATTTAATGGACCTTATTTAAGGAAGGTGGCCTCATACATTAATAAAAAATCTATGTAAGGGGTTTAGGGTAGGGCCCTAATATGCCCTCCCCCTTCGAAAGGAGTGTTGTCCTTAAGGATGAAGGTGAGGAAATTGTTGTAGAATCATTGTCGGTTCCCATCTGGCATATTCTAGATTCTTATCTTTCCAATGGATCAATACTTCTTTGATCATGCAGTGGTGTAATTGGTGTTCTCTAGTATTCAATACTACTTCTAGCTGGAGCCAAATGGAACCTTCTTCATCAAGTTATTGTAGTTTGGTTTGCACTTTGTAGTTTGATCCCACAACTTTCTTCAAACATGACACATGAAATACTAGATGAATCTTGGAGTGGGTTGGGAGAGCCATCTTGTAGACGACCTAAACAATGTGTTGTATGATTTGATAGGGACCATAGAACTTGGTAGATATCTTCTGGGGAACTTTATCTTTGAGTGATGTTTATTTATAAGGTTGTAGGAAAAGAAACAATTGACCCCCTTCATTAAAATAAATTTCAGATCTATGCTTATCAACTTTTTGTTTCATTTGATTTTACACCATAATCAAGTTGTCCTTGAGGATACGGATAGTGGCTTCTCTAGTGTGAAGTGTTCTATATACTTCATGAACCGTGGGGGTGCCTCGTACATAGGATGCCACTGACATGTTTTTTTTTTCCATAAAAAACTTTCATATGGTGTCATTTTGGTAGCTCCATGATAAGTGGTGTTGTACCATCATTCGACAAGGGGAAGCCATTGTGCCCATTGGTGTGAATTTTTTGAAGAAAAACATCTCAAATAGGTTTCTAAGCACTTGTTGGCCACTTCTATTTGACCATCAATTTGCAGATGATATGAAATGCTCATATTTATTTGTTTACCTTGAATTTTAAATGGATCTTGCCAAAATTTATTGGTGAATGTGGGGTCTCGATCTGAGATGTTGGAAGTGGGAATACAATGTAGCTTAATGGTATAATGTGTGAAGGCCTAGGCCACTGAGTAAGGAGTGAAAGAATAAGCTAGGGAACAAAAATAAGCAAATTTTGAAAGACAATCAACAACCACCATGATGATTGATTTGTTCCCGCTTTTGGGAGCCCCACAATAAAATCCATTAAAATGTTTGACCAAATATGTGTTAGGATTAGTAGTGGTTACAAATCCCTTGGTATATTCATTGTCTCTCCCTTGTTTATTTGGAAAGCATCATAGGATGCTACGAAGTCTTGGATATATGTTTTCATGCCATACCAAAAGAATGAACACTTAGTTATTTCATAGGTTTTATGAAAGCCAGGGTGACCTACTATCAGTGATGAATGTAGCTCCTCTAAGAATCATTTTTTTAGGGCTGAATATTTTGCAAGAACAATGCACCATTTATATCACAACGTATATTGTTTCCATGTATAACTTTTAAGTGGGTTTGGATCTACCTAAAGTCATTGGATGAGCTTCCTTAAAGTATTGTTTTCTAGCCATTCCTTGTGGCCCTCCCTCATCCACTTTGTATTTGGTAATGATAAGGAAAGGAGTGACCTAACCTCCTCGAATTTTTTGGATAAAGAATTAGCCACAACATTCTCTTTACCCTTCTTATATATGATCTCATAATCTTACCCCAACATCTTGGTGACCCATTTAAGTTTCTCTGGTGAAGACAACATTTGTTCAAGGAAGTACTTCAAACTATGATGGCCAGTCTTGATCTAAAAATGATTCCCTATGAGATATGGGCATCAAGTCTCCACTGCATGAAGGATATCCATAATTTCCTTCTCATATGTGGATTTTACCAAATTGTGATCACACAATTGTTTACTGGTAAATTCCAAACTGTGTCCTTCTTGCATCAATATTGCTTCAAGATATCTACTTGAAGCATCACATTCCAAGACAAAAGTCTTATTAAAGTCAGGCACTGCTAATACTAGAGTAGTGTGCATGAAATCATTTAAAGAAAGGAAGGCATGTGTTGCTACCTCACTCCAAACAAAGGCGTTCATTTTAAAGAGTGAAGTTAGAGGAGTTGCAATTTTTCCATAATTTTTCACAATTTTTTTGTAGTAGCATGTAATTCCTAAGATTCCCCTCAATATATTTAGTGTTTTTGGATGGGGTCAATCATGCATAGCCACCACTTTCTTGGGATCAGCTCATACTCCCTCTTGACTTACAATGTGACCCAAATATTCTACCTCGGGAGCCCCAAAAGCACATTTGGAGCACTTCACAAATAATTGGTTATCTCTCAAGAGTTGCAAGGACTTATCCACATACTCTATGTGTTATTCCCATGCTTTATTGTAGATCAATATCTTCACGAGGCTCTAGAAACTATATGGAGCATTACAAAGGATAAAAGGCATCACTAGAAACTCATAATGAACTTCTTGTGTCCTAAAGGCTATCTTTGGGATGTTTGTCTCTTTCATCCTCATTTGGTGGTATCTTGAACGTAGATCAAGCTTAGTGAAAAACTTTGCTCCATGAAGTTCATCAAAACATCATAAATAATAGGGATGGGAAATTTGTCCTTGATTGTCAACTTATTGAAAGCCCGAAAGTCATGACACATGTGCCAAGTGCCTTCCTTATTTAATACCATGACTATTGGTGATGATTAAGGGATTGTACTAGGACATATGACCCCCAACTCCAACATATTGTGAATGATCTTTCCTATTTCATTGTTTTGTGCAAAATGGTTTCAATAAGGATACACATTTTGCGTTTGACTTCCTAGATTTAGGGGAATACCATGGTCATGCTCTCCTCGAGAAGGGAGTAAAAACTTTGATGTCTCAATTACATAATGATGTTTGTCAAGGATTGGGCACAATTCTAAGTGGATTTCTTGTGTTGGGTTATCCATAACCTATATGGAATTAAATTGGGAAATAATTCCATAGTGGCCCTTCTTTAATAACTTCTCCATGTGATGAGAAATGACTATGAGAAATGAATCCTTTGAAGGGTGTGTACATGACCCTCTTTAATGAAACTCATATAGAGTTATTTGAAATCCATGGTGACTAGTCCCAATTTGAGTATCCATTTCCCCCCCAATACTATATCACACCAACCCATATCGATGGAATTTGATAGTCTCTCATGATAAATTCACATCTTACCCCACATTTCATCCTATCTCCATTGGCGATCATGATTTTAAAGTTGTGCATTGGGTGTACAAAAAATGAGTTTCTTCTGCCACTCTCTTGTGAATGAAATTGTGAGTACTGCCACTATCAACTAAGACTATGATTTTCTGGTGCTTGATGTAACACATGAGTTTCAAGGTCTGTGGAGTCGAAATGCCTGACAATTCATGCATGCAAATAAGTGGTTCTTCATTATAGAATGAAGGTTTGATATTTTCATGAGTTTGAGTGTTGGTGTCTTCAAATTGTAACTCTGGTGTCTCTTCGATACATGTTTCTTTGGTTAGGGCCTCAGAAGTCATATCAATTTGGAGAAAGTTTTGTTCTTTACACCAATGACTCAGAGCATGTTTTTCATCACAATTATAGAAGACTCCCCCCATCTTTGGAAATCTTCCATTACCGCTAGAGACAACCTTTGTACTTTCAATGGATGACTAAGAATTGTGCTCGAGGAAGTACCCTAGGGAGGATGAGTGCGAGAATGAAGGTTGTTTTTTTTTTGTGCGTTGATCATCATCCCTACTTATAGGGCCCTCTAAGTCGCTTCCAACCATGTATTAGGATGTTGCATTCTAACTTGTTCTCGAATCTCCTCCCTGATGCCACTATTGAAACACTGTTTATAGAAAGAATCTATTAACTTTCTTTGTGTGGATAGCTAATTTATCAAAGGATGCCATAAAGTTTGTGACTGAGCCTATTTGGAATAACTTGGTAAGTCACCCCAAATAATGAGTGTCTCTCTCGAAGCATGCATATTTAACTTTAACAAACTAACTCCAGGAAATATATCCCACATATGATTTTTTGTACCAGTCCCTGCATTGCCTTCATTATGAACTTAGATAGAGGATCCCCACTCTAAGTTTCATCATGTCATTAGTAATGCCCTGGAGTGTGAAGTAATGTTCCATCTAGGTGACCCATCCAAACGGGTCAGATCCATCAAACTTGTTCAGGGCCACCCTAGGAGAACGATGCCATATGTTATTATCCATTGATCTATTGTTGTGAAACCCTGACGAGTGTTGTGGGTGGATAGATTATAGTATTGAGTGAGAAATTTCTTCCTAGTGTGGCTCAATGTGTTGTGTAGTCCAGTGGTTTTATTTTGATATGCCCCAAGTTTTTGTCAACTTCTTAGTCAACATCTTTTGGAAGTTGTTGAACTTCTCATCCATTGTCTCATCCAGCTTCTTATCCAACTTCTCATAAAACCCAATTATGTCACCCTAAATTTTATTAAGTTGATCTTCCACACAATCTAACTTTCTTGTAGTAGAGCGAGTTTTCATGTTGTTCGAAGAAGTATGAGGTGGTTTATAGGTACCCTTCATGAGTGAGCTCACCAAAAAAGTTTACTGGGTCTTGGGGACAAGGGAGTGATAGGTGTTGTGGCTCTTTGATATATGTACAAAGTCCAAAAGTAGTACTCACTCCAATATCTTAGAGCACTAACTAAGGAGGCTCAATTGTGCCCTTATCCATACTACTAGACTACCCAGTTACTAGAGAGTGATCTCCTTGAGTATTGTTCTTAGTGTACTATAGCAACAAGATGACCGATTTGTTTATCTAAAGGTGGTTTCAGGCTTACCTCAAGGACTTCCTATATAGCCAAGGTTTTATGGAACATTGTATGATGTGACACTACTCAAAGGGGTACCAATTGGGGTTACAAGGGTTTCCAACAATGTGATTATGCTTATATTTCTTGCATGTATTCTTCCCTTACCACAGTTTTACTTGTTGAACGATATATTACTGTGTTATCTAAAGATGTTGGAACACATCTCTTAAAAAAATAAAAAAATTATGAGCTTGATAACCCAAGAAAAAATTCTGAAGATCACTAGAAAATAACTTGTGCAAGGTAGGGTTTGAGGTTGAAAATGTAAAATGATCACAACTTTTGCTATACTTCTCAGATTGGCTATTACGAACCCAATTATTAAATTTTATAGCTTAAATGAATTTTCTGGCACTATTTTGGCTGAAATATGTTCACTTTATCAAAATATATCCAATTTTCAAAATTCACGGCCTTCTTAGAAAAAAACCCGAAAAAATGTTGATTTTAAATCAATGATATCTCCACTTTCTGGACTCCATTTTAGATGATTTTTTTTTTTTTAAATTGGGTAGTTTTTTGAGAGTATTTTAGTTCTCAGACTAGATTTTCCAAATTCTACACAAAAATTTTCAAAAATCAACCTAAATGTTGTTGTCCTCTTTTTTTTTGTCTAAAATTAGCAAAAGGAAAAAATTCCCACTTTGTGCCAAAAACATTTCACACTTCATTCCCAAGAAAGAGGTATGAAACCAAATGTAGTGTAATTAACCCAAAAAATTTAGAACAATCACATAAAATGTAGTGCAAACCCCATTAACACAAGAGAAAATAGATATAAACACTAAGAAACATCTCTTTGGTCATCAAAATAGAGAGCTATGTTCACTTGCCTCTTTAAGGGTGCAAACTCCAAGAGAAATGCTCCAAATATAATAACAATTTTCAACAAAACATTACATAAACTTCTACTCAATATGTATCTGTCCATAGAGAATATTAACTACCTATGCCCCCCTTATAATGAGGGTCGACCAACTGATTTGGGCCTTGTTAATAAAAAGGGCCATTTTTACAATGAGTGACTATTAACTAACTATTTAATGGGCCTTATTCAAGGAAGATGACCTCATACACTAATAAAGTATATAAATAAGGGGGTTAGGGTAGGAACCTAACAACCCTCCACGATTGTCTAAATCGATGAAGATATACACTCCACTTGCTTGGTTCCACTTGTCCCTCGCTAAGTACAATCCTCAACTACCAAAATGGTTTTGATATCAACACTAAAGCCTTTGGTACATTTCCACACCTCCAAGAGTTCCTCGTAGGTACCTAATATGGTTGGAGAGTCTGTTACGAAAAACTAAATCCTATGGCTATGGTTCAGGGCCACAACAGATCAGTACCCTAAAAGACTACTCTCGGACTCAAGTCAGGTAGTTAATTAAAAGTAAATATTTTGCAATAACCAAATTTCAAAGGAAGAAGAAGAGAACAAACCTGGATTCTGACGTTTGATGTTGATCCTGCTTGAAGACTTTCGCTTTGGAACTCTTTCACAACGGTCCTCTAAAACCTCCTACAAACAAAGAGACAAGAAATTGAAAATAGGTACTTATCTGATAACTAACTAAACATGATCATTTCAATTTTCATTATAGATACAAATCAAGATATATATAACCTATTAAAAACATGAATCAACAAATAGAACTAGATGAGAACGAGAGATATTTTATTATGAACAACATAGAATTTGGTTACAACCTGTAACCACTGCAACAAGGTCCTAAAACTGGGCTCTAAGTTCCTCCACCCAAGGCTAGAGATGACAAGAAAAACCTCCAAAAATTTGTGTTCAAACAAGTCCAAGGAAGGCAAAGGCTTTCTTCCTGACAATATAGGGAGAATGCAACCTTTGAAAACAAGGGTTTTCACATGGGAAGGACAATATTAGATGCAATAGGAAAAGGGAACTTGCAGGGCTATAATGAAAATGCTAGCATAAGGATGCATTTATTTGTAATGTTTTTCCTCCACCTCAAGGCTCTAATTTATACTCCTTTTTTACAGTTGAAGTAGTTATGGACAGGATGTAGGAGGTCAGGAACCTAAGGAACCTGTCAACTCCGCTCGAATTGTCGGTATTTATTATTTTTTTGAGCCAAATTAACATGTACATGGGTTGCTAACTAGAAAGGGGCATACGTACGCGAGTTTCTTTAAATGAAGTCACGTACATCAAGAAAAATGGGGTTTTTAAATTATTTTAGGGAGGAAAAGGGGGATTGTGGTCCCGCAAATAGGGAAACAGATGTAATTGAGGCCAATGAGTCATCATAAGCATATGTGGTGTCAAATTATGCTATAACAAATTCCTCTTAATGTCTGAGGTCAAAAGAGCAACGGATGGCCAACATATATTACAAAATAGTCATGAGATTGTGGAGGGGCCTTGGTAGGAGTAGTTGAAGATCAATTCTGAAACAATACCTACAACATAAACAAGTAAGATACTCTCTTCCCAAGTTGGGCATGCCCATGCTCAGGAGGGATGTAAGCATGGCCACCAAATCAAGTACAGTGTGGATCCATGAGTAATGAAAGCATAATTGATGTCCATGGCCACAAAAAATGTACACAGTGGATCCATGTAATATATAAAAGTAGCAATCATGGCCAGGATAAAAATACATAGTGGATCCATGCAAATGTAGATCATAGCCACGAATGGATACACAATGGAGCTATATCTCATAATCAAAAAGAGGATATTTGAAGCCAATGAATTGAACAAATTGAACCTTTGCAAGTACCGATGTCAAAGAGGGTAGTGTAATCAATACAATTTGGGTAGGAGCACAAAAAATGTGATGCTCATACTTCACTCGAATTCTTCAAAACAATCCATCATGGTATGAGTCTACACTATGTGAATAGATGTGTTGAATTTGAACATAGTGAGACACCGTTCTATTACTGGTCATTGATGTATATTATTAACAAACGCAAGACAACCTACCGATAATGATAATGGGTGTCAAGGTACCTAGTACAATCTAACAAGTGTGAATAAAGGAGTTGATGTTAAACACTTGATAGAATCTATTGATCATAGGACATTGATGCATTCCCACTATCAATAGCGAGGTAACCTACGAGTGATGATTGCAAACCCCAAGGTACTAAAAATGGTAATAGATCCCTGTCCTGGAGAAATATGTATTGAATTCGATAGGAAGAGATCTGTTGGAAGGAAGGAATTAAGACATCCTCCATCACTCGACACGAGGAGTAGAAGAAGGCCAAAGATTTGGAAGGACTAAGATGAAAATATTGAGAGGAACAAACCAAGGTACAACTCTGACATGTACTAGATGGAGTAGTACATGGTAGAGACTCTCTGAATAATATCCAATAATGGAGACTACTAACAAAGGTGAGGAATCCACCAATGGGGTCAATTGAAAACCAAGGTACCACACAAATACTTATGTGTGATAATGGTTGTTGACATCGAACACATGGGAAATCGCTCAATCATCGACCAATGATGGTTTGTCACATGTTGCGTGCAAGGTCACCTATAAATTATGTAAATAGGCTCGGGGTACAAGTCCAGGTCGTACTCTCGGAGCAATGTGTTGTAGTTGATAAGAGCAGACCCGTCAATAAGAAGTTAATGGGGACCTTCTATACTAGCATGAGTGAGATACAAAGATGTGAAATTGAGAAGTACTTGACTGACACAGGAATGTCGGCTTGAAAATTCAAGGTTTCTGCAAAATGGCCGACACAGGTTGACTTCCCTTGAAAAGAAACACGACACAAAATGTGACTTGGGAAACAATGACTATAAACTAGGATACATTTGTGACACATGAGGCATCAACAAGCGCTCCATATGACTAGAAGAATAACCAGTCGGAGGAGATTATGCTAAAAAATGAGAAAAAGGCCTCTTAAAGTCGTACTAAACCCAATAATGAGGTAAATACTCATAATATTGTGCTTTGTTCAAGGGTGACACAAGTAGCTGACATATAAAAAAACAAGACTCATTCCCATCCTTATTTTTTTGTTTTTATTTTTATTATTTTTGTCTTTTTCATATTATAAATCTTGAAAAACAATAAAATAATGTTATAGTACAATGGAGGAAACAAGCATCGTGGGAGAGAAAACTAGTTTTGTGTGCAAGGATCATACATATGCTCAATGCAATGAAACACATGTAGGGAATGGATGTTTGGGAGAGTTTTCCTCCAAGGATAAAAGGTGTCATGTCCCAAAGTCTAGTATTGCAAGGATGACAACGGATCAAGAATACATATGAAAGTGGTTATAGAACAACAAGTTTAATCCGACATTAGGACCGAAAATCACAAGCGGACAATATGCAATGCAAGTAGGACTCAACCCATAAATGAGGGAGTCCCATGGGGTATTGGCCAGAAAAAATATTGATAAGAAGATATGAGGCTTCAAGACAAAGTTATGGCAGGACTAAACAGGGCTCCTGAGCCTATGAAAGTACATCAACATGGGCACCAAACTATGAACAAGGCTCTAACTAGGGAATCCATGAATGATAGGCTCTACCAAGTGAATTACAACACTTCTAAACAACAAAGAAAGTTTTGTGTCACAACTTAGTGGGGTCAATCCTAAGGTAAAACAAAACAAGAAACGGATAATGCAAAAATGCATGAAGAGGAAAATCTAACCCATATGCTAGTTTCAATATCATTACCTGTCAGAGCGGATCGACATGGAAGAAAAGGTACCAAAACAAATGTCTCCAAAATTATGTATATAAGACCAACAACATTCACGTAGAAGTTTAATAACTCCAATATGGAAACCTCTTAAAATAACATGTGTTATGGAACACAAAACTTGAAAACAAGAAACCCTAAAAGTACAATATGTACAAAGTACCACATAACCTTGTGGCTTATGCATAGTAATTATCCAAGTAGATCCCATTGCTAGGCTCGGGACAAGGGTTTCGTCGGTAACCAACCATTAAATCTTCCAATTTAGGAAGAGGTCAAGGATCCATAATCATAGCCTCAAGGATAGCCTCATTCAAAGGAAATTCAACATCCAAGAAATCGAGACTTGACGACACACCAATACTAGAGCTCTAGGTCTCATAAACAGTAAGATCAGAATCAAGAGGAAAATCCATATCACTTAGCCCAAAAGGGGAAATTCAGAGCTCACCTACTCCCATTTGATAAACTGCATGATCAATCGTCGAGACCTTGTCTTGAGAAAGCAAAAATGACTATAAATATCCCTTCTCATAAGCCATTGAACATCAAGGATAAGATGCCACATAATTTACCCATGGCAGGGAAGAGTATAATTGAACACTACAAACACGAAAAGGGGAAACTTGAGCTAAAGCCAAACTAGGATTGTGATTATTAGATGAAACTTGATCAATAGTGACTATGCTTTCATTGTGAGGGAAATGCATCACACGAAAGAGCGTAGACACCACAACATTCATAGCATACACATAATCACGCCCAAGAATCATATTGAAATATAAAGGGCCTGGCACCACTAACAGATCGACTAGGACAGTCTTCCCACCTAATGTGATAGGAAACTAAGGAAGAATCACCAAACATTCACTAGGTCTTCTATCAAAAGTCATCAACTCACTGGTAGCTGACATAAGCTTGGGAGAACCCAAATATTTCCAAGCTGAGGAGGATAAAATACTTGCAGAGGATCCTTCATTTACAATACATCGGTAAATGCCTGTTGAATTAACTTTAACCCTTATCTAGAAAGGTGTAGAATAAGGAAGACAAGACTCAACAAGATCGTTCCAATCAAAGGAAACCATCCCATGCCTTGGAGGGAGCAGACATGAAGGGATTGGATTGCCCCCTTGTTCAGAAGGTAATGAACTGGAAATGTTAAATACATAGTCGAAAGACACATCACTCCTTGAAATAAGAGTGGGATCAACCGAAGATTGCATCGGTGAGACCACTTCCTCAAACATTGGTTGAATAGGATGTGAGACAACATGGTCAATAGATGCATCACCCCCCAAAACAAGAGTGGTATCACCTGAAGATTGCATCAACACGACCACTTCATCAATCAATGATTGAGTAGATTGTTGGGAAACCAAAGATAACTCAGAACTAGAAGGGCCTTTAGACAAGGACCACGCTCTTCATACCATGACAATAGCAGGGAACAAATGAGTAAGGTGATCTCCCTTGCAAAGCTTACAAGGGAACTTGGGCTTACGTCCTATTTGTCTAGGTTTCTTAATAGTATCAATGCCCCCAGCATGACTTGCAGTGGCTGGTGGGTTTCCCTAGCATGATTAGTAGAGGTCGAGTATTGGTCTCCAACATGACTCGTAGATGTCAGTGACTTTTGTCTAGTATAACTAGTAGTGAATAAATTTGTGCTTCCAACATGACTTGCAATGTTTGGTTGCTTGTATTCAACATGAATCACAGAGGTTGTTCACATAACTCCAACATGACTAGCATAGGTTGGTATCGGGTCTCCAACATGACTTGTAGAGGTTGGTGACTTGATGCTAGTATGACTTGCAATGACTATACTTTCACTTCTAGCATGACTCGCAGTGACTAGTTTATTGCCCCCAACATGAATTGAAAAGGATAGAGACTTGATACTAGTATGACTATCAGTGACTGGACTTGCACTCCTTGAATGATTCATAGAGGTTGGTGGCTGATCTCCAATGTGACTAGCAGAGGTTGGTGGCTTCTTCTTCTTACTCTTCCTCTTCCTATTCCTTTTAAACTTCTGGTTACTAGTAGCTAGGCTTTCACCAGAAGAGGGAGATGGATGAGTAGACTTTATGGATGCAAAAGATAAAGGATCAACATCCAACCGATGCCCATGACATAAGGTGCTTATCTAAGAAACATCGAGAGCATTTGGGACATTCAAAGTGCCCCACAACCAAACTGGTAACCCAACATTCAACCCAAGAATGTTCAAAGTGGCCATCAAAGGGGAACCAACGTTTCCAAAGAACAAAAAAGCACAAGAACCCCCTTGGGAAGGGGTCCATTGGTTGGTATCCTCAAGAACTTTGGCCATATCATTCTTATGCACAGGATCATCCCTTTCAAGATTGTTCATGTCCATAAAAGTCTCATGCACTAACTCTGGCAAACTAGTGTTATAAAAACCCATGCCTTCTAGGAGGCATCTCCACGCTTTCAAGAGAAATACTATAAGTCCTTCCCGACCAATTGAGGGGTTGATCGGACACCTTGAATAATTGATCCAAAAAAATGGATACAGACACAACCTAAGGCCAACTATGCAAAGCAACACTCCATTGAAAAGTCCTAAGAGAAACATCACAAATAAACAACTTCTCCAAAACTTCAACCTAGGTGGATAAGGTCCCAAGTCCAAAGCAATGAAAAAGTGGAAAGGGACCTTTTATATACTGACATAGGGTGATCAAGTCCCGAGACCAATGAACGAAGGAGTGAGAAGTAGTTACCTCGACCTCCACTAACTAGCCTTATCCGGTGTAAGTACCCTCTCTTTGCAGGGCACTGTCCAGCTGTACTAAAAAGTGTGATACGACGTTTGCCTCGAGTACCATGAGAAACCCCCCACAATCACCTCTAAGATACCTAGGAAAAACAACTATGGATAGAAACTCATAGTCAACGTTGGGGGGCGAGGGGGGGGTACAGTTGACAATCGGGATCAAATGTATGGGCAGGGTAACAAAGACCGAAGCTTCGAAAGAATTTCATCTCATAGAGGTATGGGCACTAGTGAAACCCCCAAAATATGATCTCTCCATAATGCTCGATCAAGACTTGGAGGGGTTATCTCCTCAGCTCTTCCTCACGTGACCTCGTGTTTGAATCTTATGTGAGAGGAGTTTCCCAACCATACCTATACAATAGTTGGGTTTTAGTCTCCCTAACTAAAAATTCTATGTCTTTTTATCAGACCTGGAGAGTTATCTGTCCAATCCTAATCCAAGGCCCTAACCCTAAACTTGTTTATGAACCCTAGAAAAAAAGTCTAGTAAATTTTAAATTTAGCATTCATTTTAGCGGTTGTCTTTTACTCAAAGCGTACGAAATTGAAATTGATGTTGTTTAAGACTCTTGAAAAAGTGAAACTTATAAGAACACTTGCAAATAAAACTCTACACTAATTCTTCAATGAAAAGGAGTTTCAAAAAAGAAAAATCCATGAACAATCTTTCAAACCTTGAAATGCAATCTTTTATCTTTCTGATGCAAAATGCACAATGCAACCTTTTGAGAAAAGTAAAAGAAGCAAACACAAGGATGCTCTTTTTTCAAGATGATAAAGAAGCAAAATCCTATGCTAATATATTTTTCTTTTTCAAATAACAATGCAAAGAAACAAAGAGACCTAACTAGCAGAAAAATAGGGTTTTTTCATTTTCTTTTTCTTTCTACCTAAGAAAAAACTAACAAAAGATTCTAAAATAAAGAAATTTTGTCCTTTTATGTTTGAAAAACCAAGGAAATAACAAAAAAGTTTCGAACTCAAATACAAACTCAAGTTTCAAACATGACCATAACAACGACCACGAAATCGAGACCCTGAGAACAAGACTAGTCTTATAGTGATGCAATCCAAGGGATTAAATGGAAACAAAGATGGATAAAAAATCTTTGTTTTCCATTCAAATTTAATGCCTTACCAACCTCCTACAGACCATAAAAAAATTTGGGACCAAACTCCCCAAAAACATGTCAGGGACCTAACCCATCATGTCGGTAGAATAATATATTTCCATGTAATAAAGGTCAATATTAAAAAGGCCTAGCAATAAGGAAGAATAAGTCCAATGTAAGAAGACCTAATAGAAGCTTATGCTTCTAGAAGGATCTTCCTCTAGATGGCTCTTTTGATAGACATGTTTAGTATAAATAGGAGTCGAGGGTAAGAGAACTTTTGTCTTGGATATTATTGTAATAGAGCTATGCTCTGCTAGAGGTTGCCCCCTCGAAGAGGCATGTGAACATTGCTCTCGGTAATCAAAGTGTTATTTTTGGTGTTATTTTGTTATCATTTTGGTATTATCGTGGTGTTGTTCTGGTTATATTGTTGTTCATCTGCCATTTCTAGCTATTTATTTATGTTCTGCATATTTTTTATATTTGGAATATTACAAGTGGTATCAGAGCACCTTCCTCGACAGAAAATTGTGGGTTAATTTTTTTTAGGGCAGAGACGCAATCTGGCATCTTTAAGCTACAAAGATCTGTCGTTACGCACATAAACCCATGGTCGGGGATTCATACACACAGGAAATACAAGTGGTACTTAAGCGCACATCTATTGGCCACCCTTGTAACCCCTATTGGTACCCCTTTGAGTGGTAGCGCATCAGACAACACCTGTATACAAATCGACCTAGATCTCTTGAATCCCTCCATAGATAAACCGGTCGATCGCCTGACTGCTATAGTGCCACCGAGAACAACACTCAGGAAGATACTCTCTAGTACCTGGGTAGTCGAGTCGTACGACTAAGGGTATGGTCTAGCCTCCTTAGTTGGTGCCCTAAGATATTGAGTCGAGTACTATTGTTGGACCCCGCACATATATCAAAGAGCTATAGCACAGGGAAAACCCTTATCTGTAGAACCCTTGAATACCTAACCCTTGGGACGGAAATGAAAACAGAATAGATAAGATCTATTGTGGCACAACTGTGTCTCCTGCATTCGAGTTGCAAAATTACTACACATTTCTTCTTGTTAAGCATTTGGACATTTCATCACTACAGTATTCTTCAGATCGGAGTATAACTCCGCAGGAGTAATAAAAAAAAAGAAGTTTGGATCCTGTTGGTACCATTATTTGATACCTATTTCATTGGTTTTCTCTCTTCGCCCAGATCGTAGTAATACCTATCATTTTTCAGCGAAAAAAAATGTGTGGACCCAACTTCCTTCCAACACCCTTATTTGGGCTTTACCCCATTGGATTCACCTAGTCGCCCTGATCATTGTGATACACTTCACCCATAACCCATTTTTTGTGTGGTCTTGCCCGCCCCTTTTCGTGCTCCCTAGTCATCATGGCCCATACCCGTAGCCAAGACTTGGAAGCTTGCTTCAATACCTTGCACTCTAATTTCACAGAAAACCAACAAGAAGTGCGATAGATCAATGCCAATATTCTCTCCATCAATCAAAAACTGCATTCCTCCATCACGGCTTCAGTCGCTACCTCAATCGAGGAACTCAGACAAGAGCACAAACAAGACATTACTACCAAGCTTGAATCTGTCGCTACGACGATCTACGCTAAGCTGCATATCCCTGCAGATCTTCCCTTATCTAACCCACTTTTGCATACCGAAGGTGAAACTTCCTCTCATTCCCATAATTTTCATCCCCATCACTTTTAGCATGACCTACGCCTTCCACGTGTGGATGTGACCAAAATTTGATGGATCGAATCCCACTGGCTAGGTAACTCAAATGGAACATCATTTCTCTTTGTATGGCATTACAGATTAATTGTCCAAACTTTAGTATGGTGTTCTCCATCTAGATAAAGAACATTGGCAATGGTGGCAATGGAGAAAAAATGCCCACCAAGGGTATGTGGCTTGGACACACTTTGTGGCAGATCTTTATGAATGCTTTGACACTGACACCGACCATTTAGGCCATTTGACAAAGTTGAAACAATCTAGCACAGTGGAAGACATTATAGCTACTTTTGAGCGATTGGATTTTCGTACAGAGGGCATGCCCGATGTTTTTTTCCGAGAATGTTTTATCAGTGGCCTCAAGGATGATATTCGTGCTCATGTCCTCATGGCTCAGCCTCAGAGTTGGGTGGATGCTACTAAAAGAGATAAGGAAGAACATCAGGTTGTCTCTTCTCAAAACCTCAAACCCTCCTTTATTCCTCACACTAGACTAGTAACTCCCACTCCTCCTTCTACTCCACTCAAGATCCAAAAATTTGACTAGGGCCAAAATGGTTGAATGACAACTCAAAGGCCTTTGTTATAATTGTGATGACAAATATTTTTCAGGACACAAGTGTAAGGAACAAAATATTTTTATCCCCATCTTAGAGGATGTTTCAGAAGAAGATGTTGAGGCTCCCCTTGTGTCTGTGTCACCTGAATCCACAGACATAACTCTTCCCTCAGAGCCTCCTGAAGTAGAACCGGTCATTTCCATAAATGCTCTCACTGGCTTCTCTGGTCCCCAAACCCTCAAGCTAATTGGTTACATCAAGCATCGAAAGGTCATCATTCTTGTTGCTAGTGGAAGCACCCATAATTTTATTCATCGCCGCATTGCCCAAGAAACTGATTGCTATATTCATGCAGTCAATGATTTCCAAATCATGATTGCCAATGGTGGGTCCATGAAATGTGGAGGGCGTTGTGAAAATGTGTGTTTCCAAATTGGTGACTACCATCTGAAATCTCATATGTTTATTATCAACATGGGCGGTTGTGACATTGTGTTGGGTGCAGAATGGCTAAGGAATTTGGGTCCCACTCTCATGGATTTTAAGGAATTAACCATGCAATTCGACCAGGAGGGCCAACAATATAAGTTCCAAGGCATCACCATTGGTTCCCCGAAGATCATTAATTCCCATCGCATGGAAAAGTTGCTCAAGAAAGGTCATTTTGGCATTATTTCTCAACTCCATGCCATCCAAGCCATTGAGACACCCTCTATACCGCAGGACCTCCAATCCATCCTCTCTAAACATCAAATGGTTTTTTAGACTCCCCAGGGACTCCCTCCTTCCCGTGGTGTTCATGATCATTCCATTCCCTTTGTCCGAGGAAGCCTTCCTCCCAATATCCATCCCTATCATCACCCCTTTTCCCAAAAAAATGAAATTGAGAAAATGGTTCAAGAACTACTCAACGCAGGTGTTATCTTCCCTATTACGAGCCCCTACTCTTCTCCTGTGGTCATGGTCCTTAAGAAAGAAGGTTCTTGGTGCATGTGTCATGACTTCCACACCCTCAACAAACTAACCATTAAAGAAAAATTTCCCATTCCTGTCATTGATGACCTCTTAGATGAATTGAGTGGCGCCCAGTTCTTTACTAAACTTGATATTTGTTCGGGCTACCACTAGATCCGTATGAAAGAGGCAGACATTCCTAAGACTTCCTTTAGAAATCATGAGGGACACTATGAGTTTTTGGTCACGCCCTTTGGCTTGTGTAATTATCCATCCACTTTCCAAAGCCTCATGAATCATGTATTTCGTCCTCTTCTCCTTCATTTTGTGTTAGTTTTCTTTGATGATATCCTCATCTACAGCAAAACCTAGACATACCATCTTGCTCATGTGGATTGAGTTCTCCATCTACTCTCTCAACACCAACTTTTCCTCAAACAATCTAAATTTGCTTTTGGCGCCTCAAAAGTAGAGTACTTGGGTCATCTTGTTGGCAAGGGCGGCGTCAGGGTGGATCCTAAAAAGATTGAAGCTATGCAAGATTGGCCTCACTCAAAGAATCTCAAAATCTTGCAGGGATTTCTGGGTTTAACAGGTTATTATCGCAAGTTTGTTAAGAATTATGGAAAGATTGTGGCACCTCTCACTGCACTCCTTAAAAATAATTCTTTCACTTGGACTCCAGCAGTTGCTCAGGCTTTTCAAACCTTGAAGATGGCCATGTGCACCACCCCAGTCCTTGCCCTTCCTGATTTCACAAATACCTTTGTCCTAGAATGTGATGCTTCCAGGAAAGGAATTGGCATTGTCCTTATTCAAGAGGGTCGGCCTTTGGCCTTTACCAACAAACAATTATCCGAGAGAAATTTGGGCAAATCAATCTATGAAAAGGAAATGTTGGCTATTCTACATGTCGTGGATCTTTGGCGACCTTATCTATTGGGGAAACGCTTCCAAATTAAGACAGATCATCAAAGCCTCAAGTATTTTCTGGAAAAATGCCTTTCCTCCCTTGAGAAACAAAAATGGGTGACTAAGCTCTTTGGATATGATTATGAGATCATTTACAAAAAAGGCAAAGACAATGTGGTTGTTGATGCACTTTCCATAAAATATGAAGCTGAATGTTCTCTTTTTTATCTCTCTTTCATTGTACCAGATTGGCTCCAAGCTGTTCGCCAGGAATGGCTACACGATCCCAAAAGTTTGCATCTGATACAACAATTGCAGTCCAATTCTCCAGTTTCCCCAGGGTACTCTTGACTCAATGATGAGCTTCGATACAAAGCTCGTTTGTATTTAAGTAAACAGTCAAAACTTAAATCCACGGTACTTTCTGAGCTTCATGCTATACCCATAGGTGGGCACTCCAGGTTTACCAAAACCTATGACCGGGTCAAACGTTCTTTTTTCTGGGAGGGTATGAAATAGTACATTCGTAATTTTGTGGTTGAATGTGATGTTTGTCAATGCAACAAGGGTGAAACTGTCAAATCTCCTGGCACACTACAACCGCTTCCGATTCTACCTGCTATTTGACAAGATATCTCTATGGATTTTATTGTCAGCTTACCTAAATCGGGCAATAAATCAGTCATCATGGTGGTAGTTGATCGTCTTTCCAAGTATGCTCATTTATGTGCTCTTCAACACCCATTTACAAAATCTTCTATGGCTCAACTTTTCATGGATCAAGTCTTCATGCTTCATTTGTTAGGGTCCTAACCCGCACATAGGTAGAACAATATATTCAGATGTAATAAAGGTCAATATTAATAAGGCCTTTCAATAAAATAGAATAAGGCGGATGTAAGAAGACCTGATAGAAGCTTCTGCTTCTAGAAGGACCTTCCTCTAGATGCTTCTTTTTAGTATAACTAGGAGTCGAGGGTATGAGAACCCTAGCTTGGATATTATTGTAATA
>JASDQU010585666.1:10007-32666 GCA_032191745.1 Picea mariana | reverse complement strand
CGGGTAGTTTGGATCGTTTTTGAGGCACGAAGGTAAGTTAGAAACATAGTCATAGGGTTCCTTAGAGCATAGGCCATGAGAATAGAGGTATTCCTCAATCAAGAATCGTTCAATTTCAGAGTCTTAGTCCTCGCTCAGCACTATTGGCTTCTGATCAACATTTTGCTTGGGTTTGTTCCTAGCACATCTCGATATCCATCGAGTGTTTTTCTTCCCTTTACTATTGACAGTAGCATCACCTATGCCTTTCTTCCTCACAGGCCTTTTGATGGCCTTAGCATTTTCTTTAGCACATGGGTCGGCCACGGTATCGGGTAGGTCTAGGTCGGGGCAATCCGAAGGTTTGACAGGGGGTAGAAGGATATGAAGTGGCACTGTTGGTCCAACCAATGTTTCAGTAACCACAACCTTGTCGACTTGGGCAGACTCGGGAGTGGCGAAGCCATTCCTAGATAGGAAGGCTTGCCAACAGTCACCATTAAGGATCAAATGGTGGATGATAATAAGTTTGATCAAGCAGTGATGAAAAAGGCTGCTATCAACCTTCTCTCGCTTGAATCTTTTGGACATCTTGTACAGACTTAGCAAAAGATAATGCGGCATATTCAGAGGATAGCCTATCAAATTCATCAATAACCGAAGATGATACAGAAATACCAAGCCATACCAACCTTCGCAGGTCACAAACTGTTTAACGATTGCCAAAAGATCGTGCCACCTGGGTTTGAGGGTAGTGATAGGCATACCTTTATCACAGGAAACAATTTTCCTTGATGTGAATAGGAGAGGCCACAACACCTCGTCTACTTTGGAATTTGTAAACCACCTTTGCCCTATAGCTGGTAGTCCTGTAGCCAAGCTTAAGAATTCCTCATTTAGCTCGAGTTGTATGTCTCCGACCTTAGCCCTGCATCCGTCGAAGGTGAGGGCAAATTGTTGGGCAACCGAAAGGTTGAAACCCTCGAACCTTTGGATAAACACCAGCTAGCCACCATTTTCCAAATCTTTATGGGAATTGTCGAACAACAAGAGTGTTTGACTACCATTTGGCTCTATGCGCACCACCGGTGCCATAGATAGGAGCACATAGTGAGTCGGGTGAATGAGCAAGGGTTTGAACAGGGTATTCACAGGATCGAATAGCTCGCAGGCTTACCCAAAAATCAACAGAGACGACCCAGGATAGGAGGGAGGCATTAATGCCCGAATGTGCGAGGGTGGTGGAGCTAGATCAGCCCATGCAAAACAATCATTTCATAAGTACAACCGACGACGCATATGGTGACTCAAATCACTATTGCATATGTTAAAAACAATGCCATCAAACAATTAATGAAATCTATCGTAAGTCGACCAAACATTTGCACAAGAAATAGTTTTAGCATAGTTTTAAAATCAAAACAATGATTCGAAATCAACACCAAGGGTTCGATCATATCAAATATCTTTTGTATGAAATGATTACACCAAGGTTCTAACCATAACGTCAATGTTTTCATGAAACCAATGTGTCAAGGAAATCAATGAAAGACTATAGAACATCAAACCACCAATGTATTAAGGACTCAATGACAGTCATTATAATATCATCACAATCTTATAAAAATGAAATCATATTAACAATTAAAGAATGCCAAAGGAGTAAAGATCTTGAAGTCTTGCCAACTGTGCGACTATAATTAAATTGGGAATGCAGTGAACATATAGACAAGAGTGACCGTAATAATCCAGTGACGATTTTAATACTATTGACGTGACTTCGAAATCAAAGTTTTCACGCTTGCAGTCGTGAAAACAAGAACAAAGGCAGGTGTGCGAATGCGCGAAATAATAATATCGTTTTTATTCAAAGATTGCGATGAAAAACAAGGGTTGAAAAACACTGGTGTAGGCAGCTTTATAAGGATAGGATAAAAATGTGAATTGGCTGCCAACAGATGGTTGAAAGGCCTGCCTAAAGATTTGCGTGTTGATCTTCTTTGTTTTCTTACTGGGAGTTGGAAGAGACTTTCAGGTCACCTACAAAATGCTCCTTCGTTGAAGTATATAGTTTCTTCCAACAACACAAATTTGGCAAGTGTATCAAATTTTGCAGACCACACAAGAATTTATCTTTCATTAGAGGAGTCGCACATACCGTGGCTTGCAAAATGGTCTGTAATATTCGAAAATGATGCAAAATATTACTACATTCATGAATATATTCAGAAGGAAATTATAAACTTGGATCGTCGTGAGTATGAGAAATTGTATGGGTGGTTGAATCGACATCCTAAAATTACAGAAGTTTCTATTTCAAATTTTTTTGAGCTACTTCTGGGTGTCGTAACAGACTTGACAGAAGGTCATATTCTTTGTCAAAGTTTGTTCATTGTCCTCTAAATGTAGTAACAGACTCCACATATCATCAACTTTCTATTGCCACTGCACAATTTGTTTTACTATTCTTATGCATATGGTTGCATCTGGGTCGATGAGCTTGCCCCTCTTTGCACGAATATTCTCCTCCTACTTGAAGGTGGGTATATAACCACGGAACGACGCTCTCAAAACTTTCTAATGCCTGCATCGACATGTAACTAAGAAAATTTAATGGGAAGGAATTCTTGATTATGAACTTTGCAACACTTTATGAGGATTACTTTATACTACCACCTTCTGCAAGAAGTTTCGCCTATTCAGGTAATGATTTTGTTTCTGAAAATCACCTTTTACTACCACCTTCATGTAAATAATTTATTTCATTATTTAGAAGAGACCTTAATGTAGTGGTGTATTCCAGAGTCGTTTCCACCTACAATTTCTTATTTTTTAAATTATAGAACAATGTATTTTTTGAACACATGGTTGTTCGAAAAGTTTTAGGTGTTGTTTGGGATTCATGTCTTTTAAGGATGCTAATTAATCACACAATTAATATTGCTTGTGCCAATGCAATTGAGCTTCCATCCACTATGGAAATTGTATTAACACTGTAATGTCAGATAATATATGTCTGACATGTGCCTAATTTCAAGTTCATTATGGGATAGGACACCCAACGTCCAAATATTTATGAACTCAAAGCAACATTGTAGTTGTCGTGACAAAACAACTAGTAAAATTTATGGTTTTACTATTGACAACCGACCAAACAGGTTTGAAAAAATTGGCTTTAATAAGTGGAAAGCTCGAGGACATCTCCCATTAAAATGCATAAACAGGCGAATATTATGGGATCTGATAAAAAAAAATTGCGTCTATTTTGAATTTGCAAAAAGTGTTGGCTATTTTAGTTTTTTAAAGGCATCATCATAGTAACAATGCAATATTGTACCACCACACTACCATTCACGAATGTGTCATCCACAGAGGTCTTGACGTCATGTCCCTCTTTAATATTGTGCATATGTTACAGGTTGCCATATTTGAGAATCTGCTTGCATATGGGAATGTTAACTCATGCTATTGGTGACTATTCAACACACATATTCGAAAAGACTAGCATTAATAAGCGCAAATATCAGGGGCATCTGCCATTAAAACAAATTAAGCCAAAATCTACAGAAGATTATACTATCGTCCTCCAATGTTGATTTTAAATACTTATTCCCATTTCTCTCTATCATCGAAGAGTTGGGCTTTAAGGTGCCTTCGTTGTAATGTTCTTGGTCATGGACATGTGAGACAACTTAGAGGTTCCATTCAGGCCCAATTGAAAGATGAGGGAATGGTTTTATGTGACGCCAACTTTGAGTGAAAAAAAACTCTGTTAGCCAACAGAAACTTAGACACCAAAAAAAATTAAAAAAATCAAGTGTCTTGTGATTGGTGTTGTCCCTGTATTCGATGCTTTGGATGGTTGAAAGGCCTACCTAAAGATTTGTGTGTTGATCTTTTTTGTTTTCTTATTGGGAGTTGGAAGAGACTTTTAGGTCACCTACAAAATGCTCCTTCGTTGAAGTATATAAATTCTTCCAACAACATAGATTTGGCAAGTGTATCAAATTCTATAGACCACACAAGAATTTATCTTTCGTCAGAGGAGTCGCACATACCGTGGCTTGCAAAATGGTCTGTAATATTTGAAAATGACGCAAAATATTACTACATTTGTGAATGTATTCAGAAGGAAATTATAAATTTGGATCGTCGCGAGTATGAGAAACTGTATGGGTGGTTGAATCGACATCCTAAAATTACAGAAGTTTCTATTTCAAAGTTTTTTGAGCTACTTCTGGGTGTCGTAACAGACTTGACAGAAGGTCATATTCTTTGTCAAAGTTTGTTCACTGTCCTCTAGATGTAGTAACAGACTCCACATATAATCAACTTTCTATCACCACTGCACAATTTGTTTTACTATTCCTATGCATATGGTTGCATCTGGGTCGATGAGCTTGCCCCTCTTTGCACGAATATTCTCCTCCTACTTGAAGGTAGGTATATAAACACGTAACGACGCTCTCAAAACTTTCTAATGCCTGCATCGACATGTAACTGGGAAAATTTAATGGGAAGGAATTCTTGATTATGAACTTTGCAACACTTTATGAGGATTACTTTATACTACCACCTTCTGCAAGAAGTTTCGCTTATTCAGGTAATGATTTTGTTTATGAAAATCACCTTTTACTACCACCTTCATGTAAACAGTTTATTTCATTCTTTAGAAGAGACCTTAATGTAGTGGTGTATTCCAGAGCCGTTTCCACCTACAATTTCTTATTTTTTAAAATATAGAACAATGTATTTTTTGAACACATGGTTGTTCGAAAAGTTTTATGCGTTGTTTGGGATTCACATCCTTCAAGGATGCTAATTAATCACACAATTAATATTGCTTGTGCCAATGCAATTGAGCCGTCATCCACTATGGAAATTTCATTAACACTGCAATGTCAGATAATATATGTCTGACATGTGCCTAATGTCAAGTTCATTATTGCATAGGACACCCAACGTCCAAATATTTATGGACTCAAAGCAACATTGTAGTTGTCATGACAAAACAACTAGTAAAATTTATGATTTTACTAGTGAAAACTGACCAAACAGGTTTGAAAACGTTGGCTTTAATAAGAGGAAAGCTCGAGGACATCTCCCATTAAAATGCATAAATAGGCGAATATTATGGGATTTGATAATAAAAAAATTGCGTCCATTTTGAATTTGCAAAAAGTGTTGGCTATTTTAGTTTTTTAAAGGCATCATCATAGTAACAGTTCAATATTGTACCACCACACTACCATCCACAAATGTGTCATCCACAAAGGTCTTGATGTCATGTCCCTCTTTAATATTGTGCATATGTTACAAGTTGCCATATTTGAGAAACTGCTTGCATATGGGAATGTTAACTCGTGCTATTGGTGACTATTCAACACACATATTTGAAAAGACTGGCATTAATAAGCACAAATATTGGGGGCATCTGCCATTAAAACAAATTAATCCAAAATCTACAGAAGATTATACTATCATCCTCCAACATTGATTTTAAATACTTATTCCCATTTCTGTCTATCATTGAAGAGTTGGGCTTTAAGGTGTCTGCGTTGTAATGTTCTTGGTCATGGACATGTGAGACAACTTAGAGGTTCCATTCAGGCCCAATTGAAAGATGAGGGAATGGTTTTATGTGACGCCAACTTTGAGTGAAAAAAAACTTTGTTAGCCAACAGAAACTTAGACACACACAAAAAAAAAAATCAAGTGTCTTCTGATTGGTGTTGTCCCTATATTCGATGCTTTGGATGGTTGAAAGGCCTGCCTGAATATTTGTGTGTTGATCTTCTTTGTTTTCTTACTGGGAGTTGGAAGAGACTTTCAGGTCACCTACAAAATGCTCCTTCATTGAAGTATATAAATTCTTCACAACACAGATTTGGCAAGTGTATCAAATTCTGCAGACCACACAAGAATTTATCTTTCATCAGAGGAGTCGCACATACCGTGGCTTGCAAAATGGTCTGTAATATTAAAAAACGACGCAAAATATTACTACATTCATGAATATATTCAGAAGGAAATTATAAATTTGGATCATCACGAGTATGAGAAACTGTATGGGTGGTTGAATCGACATCCTAAAATTATAGAAGTTTCTATTTCAAAGTTTTTTGAGCTACTTCTGGGTGTCGTAACAGACTTGACAGAAGGTCATATTCTTTGTTAAAGTTTGTTCACTGTCCTCTGGATGTAGTAACAGACTCCACATATAATCAACTTTCTATCACCACTGCACAATTTGTTCTACTATTCCTATGCATATGGTTGCATCTGGGTCGATGAGCTTGCCCCTCTTTGCACGAATATTCTCCTCCTACTTGAAGGTGGGTATATAACCACAGAACGACGCTCTCAAAACTTTCTAATGCCTGCATTGACATGTAACTGGGAAAATTTAATGGGAAGGAATTCTTGATTATGAACTTTGCAACACTTTCTGAGGATTACTTTATACTACCACCTACTGCAAGAAGTTTCGCCTATTCAGGTAATGATTTTGTTTCTGAAAATCACCTTTTACTACCACCTTCATGTAAACAGTTTATTTCATTCTTTAGAAGATACCTTAATGTATTGGTGTATTCCAGAGTTTTTCCCACCTACAATTTCTTATTTTTTAAAATATAGAACAATGTATTTTTTGAACACATGGTTTTTCAAAAAAATTTAGGTGTTGTTTGGGATTCACGTCCTTTAAGGATGCTAATTAATCACACAATTAATATTGCTTGTGCCAATGCAATTGAGCCATCATCCACTATGGAAATTGCATTAACACTGCAATGTCAGATAATATATGTCTGACATGTGCCTAATGTCAAGTTCATTTTCGCATAGGACACCCAACGTCCAAATATTTATGGACTCAAAGCAACATTGTAGTTGTCGTGACAAAACAACACTAAAGTCGACATTCTTTGCAGGTCTCACACTCCAGCAGACTAAGTTCTTTGGCAATGATATCCCTGCTTTTTCATTGCATTGCCACAGTGTAGTCAATAACATTGTTCCCATTTCCACCGCCAATGTCAATGTCCGAAGCCGAAGCAATCTGGAGCCTGGGGTCACCGCTAGTGTGGATGCCTAAAGGTGAAACTACTTGGAGCCTATGATCACGACTTCTTGCACTTGACATTAGTATTAGTAGAGATCAAAATTTGATTGTATGTCGAGTCTGTTACTACATCCAGAGGTCGCTCAACACTCTTTGACATAGAAATTGTTTGTCTGTCAAGTATGTTACAACTTTGGCATAAAACATTCTGTAATTTTATAATGTTGATTCAAACACGCATACAGTTTCTCATGTTCATGGGTATCCAATTTTATAATTTCATTATGAGTGTATTCGGGCATGGAGTAATATTTGGCGTCACTTCCGAACATTCCATACCATTTTGTGGTCCACCATGTCTGCCACCCCTATGACGAAAGATATATTCTGATGTGGTCTGCAACATTTGATACACTTGCCATATCTGTGTTGCTAGAAGAAGTTCTGTACTTCAACAGAGGAAGATTTTGTAGTTGGCTTGGACGTCCCTTCCAATTTACAGTAATAAAACAAATAAGTTAAACATACAAATCTTTACGCAGGATTTTCAACCAAACAAATGATCGAATACAGGGAGAATAGCAGTCACAACATACTTGAATTTTTTTTTTGTCTCGGCTTTTGTTGGCTAACAAGATTTGTTTCCCCAAAGCTAACATCACATAAAACCACTCCATCGTCTTTGAATTGGCCCTAAATCACATCTGTAAGTTGTCTCAGATGTCAATGATCAGGAACATTACAAGGAAGGCACTTTAAACCCTAAGTTTTCGACGACAGAGGGAAATTAACACTTAGCAAAGTATGGGATGTTGAATAACCATTCAATGCAGGCAAGCCATATCTAGAAGAGATGAGATATTCAAAAAGATGGGATAGATCTAGTTAGAAGCACCAATAAAGTCCAAGACTCGAAATTGATATTCAACTCATTTTTTTTTACGAATCAAGCATTTTATGGTCAAGTTGAAATCTATAAAAGATTGTCAACAAGCTTCATTACTGTACATATTTGTTTTTTTTGGTCGGCGATGAGCCCAACCGCAGTCATTATGGAAAATAATCTCAGTTGTATTTTGTAACCCAGTTTATTTGAATATAGAATATTTGAGATTTTTGTATGGTGTTTTCCAATCTCTGGTGTTTTTATTTTATTTTATTTTGTACTTTTTTTGTGTGTGTCGTTAAACATGGACAACAAGATTTTCTTTCTGTTGCTCAGCACTTCGATTTAAATAAAGGTCACTCTATTCACTCCTTACATTTTACATGGAAAAATAATTTGTCATAGGCCATACTTATGTGGCGCCCTCCCTATACTTAAAGAAATAAATGGGAGGACCCGTCCTACTTTGATTATTCGGGGTCCTATAAATAGAATGAATTAATGACTCTATTACAACAAGGCAACTCAAGTGTTGACATCATGTTCATGTTCAATATTTTGCATATTTTGCAACTTCTTCTATTTGATAATATCCGTGCATATAAAAAATGTTTCCTCATATGTATATATATATATGTGTGTGTGTTATTTATTTTTATTATTTTCTATTGCTTATGGGTTTCAACGAAATTTGCGAACGAACAACATCCTGCAAATTGGAAGATGATTTGCATTTGGACTAGAAATAATCTATTAATATATATTAATATGAATACTATTGGAATAAATATAAACACTTTCTCTTTAAATTTTCCTTGTTTTCTCCCCCTCTATTATCCATTTGTGGTTCTATATTTAGTCATATCTCTATGATCACGACCTCCTGGATTCGCGGATTGGCAGATGATTATATTTATCTATATCCTCACACCATGAGTTGGATCGACCACGATCCCTTTCAATACTTAGCCAATTATCTGACCACTAGGTCCTAGGTTTGCGGTATCCAACACTTATGTCCCCTGTTCTGTCATATACATCTTGCACCCAAAGAACTTTCGTGATCTGCAACTTATGCTTTTACTAGTGAGGACTAACCAGGGGTTCGAAAAGATTGGCATTAATAAATGAACAATAGATATTGTTTTGTGAGATACTTATCCCTTTTTCACATTTCTTCTTCCCGTTTATTATCGCTTTTTGGTTATATACTTAGTCGCATTTCTATGATCGTGGGTTCCAGGGTTGGCGGGCTGACATATCTGAATCTCCATCTATATCCTCACATGAAGAATCCGACGAACCACTGTTGCTTTCCATACTTAGCCAATTTTGTGGCCGTGGTTGCCAGGTTGGCCCTTTCAAACTCTGTTGCTTCTTGTTCCATTATATACATCTTGCACTCAAATCTTCTATGATCTACAATTCCACTGCAAACTCCTCAAACTCGCAAGCTTCACTCTACCAAAGTTCACAAATGTTTCAAAGTATCTGTCGCTGCCTTCCATCCCCACTAACTTCGTGCCCTTCCCAAAATACATTGATTATGGTCTTACTAGTGACAACTGAACACACTGGTACGAAATAATATTTTTTTTTCTTTCTATTACTTATGGGTTTCAACAAAAATTGCGAACCAAACAACATCCTGCAAATTGGAAGATGATTTTCATTTGGACCAGAAATAATCTATTAATATATATTAATATGAATACTATTGGAATAAATATAAACACTTTCTCTTTAAATTTTCCATGTTTTCTCCCCCTCTATTATCCTTTCGTGGTTCTATATTTAGTCGCATCTCTATGATCATGACCTCATGGATTCGTGGATTGGAATATGCTTATCTTTATCTATATCCTCACACCATGAGCTGGACTGACTGCGGTCTGTTTCAATACTTAGCCAATTATCTAACCACCAGGTCCCGGGTTTGCGGTATCCAACACTTATGTCCCATGTTCTGTCATATACATCTTGCACCCAAAGAACTTATGTGATATGCAACTTATGCTTTTACTAGTGAGGACTGACCAGGGGTTTGAAAATATTGGCATTAATAGACAAACAATAGATGTTGTTATGTGAGATACTTAGCCCTTTTTCCCTTTTCTTCTTCCCGTTTATTATTGCTTTTTGGTTATATACTTAGTCGCCTTTCTATGATCGTGGGTTCCAAGGTTGGCGGGCTGACATATATTCATCTCCATCTATATCCTCACATGATGAATCCGACCGACCACTATTCCTTTCCATACTTAGCCAATTTTATGGCTATGATTGTCGGGTTGGGCCTTTCAAACTCTGGTGCTTCTTGTTTCATGATAGACATCTTGCACTCAAAACTTCTGTGATCTACAATTTCACCGCAAACTCCTCGAACTCACAAGCTTCACTCTACCAGGGTTCACAAATGTTTCAAAGTATCTGTCACTTCCTTCCATCCCCACTAACTTCGTGCCCTTCCCAAAATACATTGATTATGGTCTTACTAGTGACAACTGAACAGACTGGTACGAAACAATTGGCACTCGGACCTCCACCATATACAAATTGACTTCCGGACTCCAACATCGTCCCATATTTCGTGTTACACATTATGCATTCAAATGTTCCAAGTGCTACAATTTGACCGTTGGGGCCTCACGTCTTCTGAGGATACCTTGTCACCCTATTTTGGATCCTCGCATTGGCGGGTTCACGAAATCTCCAATTCCTAGTCACTGTTTTATGTTCCAGCCATCCTCGTACTTCTTTCCAAATATGAAACACCAAAGGTTTAATGCTAAGACGCCATCATGCAACAACCGTAAATATCGCCATTAATAAGAAAAAGCCTCGAGGACCAACCATCCCTACAGAACTTGTCTAGAAACATGTAGAGAAGATCTTGCCAGGTAATGGGAAAGTTATTACAAATTTCAATATATCAGTGAAAACAAGTCCGGACCAGCGTTTCCCTATTCCATACTTGGACACTTTTTCGATTGTGGGTTCCTGGACTAACGACCTCAAAATTGTGTTTCGAATCTTCCGCGACTTGCAAACAATGTCCGGAGTTTCGCGATACACGATTTGTTCGCTGGAATGCCTTGTCACGAGTTCAACTGTCCACCGTTCCTTTCAATACTTAGCCCCAAGTTGGTTGTATCTCCACGATGTTGTACATTTACTATGTATCGAGTCTGGCCTACCGTTTCCCTATTCCATACTTAGACACTTTTTCGATAGCGGGTTCTCGGACTGGCGGGCTCAAGATTTTGTTTCCAATGTTTTGCGACTAACAAACAATACCCTAAGTTCCGCAATATACAATTTGTCCACAGGAATGCACCATCATGCCCTCTTTCATGTTACATGTTCTGTGGTCAAGACTCTCGAGAAATACAATTTGACCCTTGGGCCTTCACCTCTGCTGCTTGTATCTTCTAGCCCTATTTCGAAGTGTCACCAACCACTTTCGATAATCAGCCATTCCTTAATTCTTGTTCCCTGTCCTCACCACCTTCCTACTTTTCTATGAATATGCAATTGGCAAGCTTCGTCATGCATGAACCTTAAACATGTCATTAATGAGCAAAACACTCGGGGAGATCTCCCACACCTCTACCATATACAAATTGATCGTCGTACTCCCATATCATCCCCTCTTTCGTGGTACACATTTTTCACTCAAGTTTCGAGACATACAATTTGACCCTCAGGAAGTCACGTCTTCTGGGGAACCATTGTCACCCTAATTCTGAAGCCCATCTGACCACTTTCCATACTTTCCCATTTCATGGAATCTCTTTCGCGGTTCCTCGGGTTGGCGAATTCACAAAAACTCCAATTCTTAGTCACTATTTACTGTGCATGACCAAGGTTTAATGCTAACAGTCCATCATGCAACAACTGTACAGACCGTCCTTAAAAACAAAAAGTGTCGACGAGACCGTGAAATTTAAATGAAGCTCGACTCCTTGAATTTAAATTAATTTATCTTCTCTTATTTTCTCTTTTCTGCCCAGAGACATGCAGAAAAGATCTTTCCAAGAAATGGGATATATATTACAAGTTTCAATATATTAGCGAAAACGAATCCGCCCAGTCGTTTCTCTATTCCATAATTGAACCAGTTTTTCGATTGCGGGTTCCCGGATAGGCGGGCTCATGTTTTCACTTCCATTGTTCTGTGTCCTGCAAACATTAACCAGACTTCTGCGATATACAAATTTCCCTCTGGTCATCCCATCATGCCCTCTTCCATGTTATGCATTTTTCACTCAAAAAATTTCGAGACATACAATTTGACCCTCAGGCCCTCAGCTCCAACGGTTGTACCTTGGAACCCTATTTTTAAGCCCACCTGACTGCTTTCGATAATTAGACACTCCTTAATTTCTCTTTCTCGTCCTCGTGACCTTCGTACTTATTTCTTAATATGCTATTAGTAACCTTTCATGATAATAGCTCACCATGCAGGAACCGTCAACATTGTCATTAATGAGCGAAACGCTCGAGGAGATATCCCATTAATATGCATTAAACCAAGATATGTGGAGAGTTATATTATCCCTTCTGATTGTTCATCTCAAACATGGGTCATCGCGTTGGCCCGTTCAGGAAATATCCAATCCTTAATTGCTCATTGTCGTATCCACCATGTTCGCACTTCTATGTATGCAATTAATAGTCTTTAATGCTAACATCGCATCACGCAACATCCGTCGAAATTGTCATTAATGATCGAAGGTCTTGAGGAGATCTCCCATTCACACTCATTTGGACCAAGATTTGCGCAGGGTTGTATTATCCCTTCCAACTCTTCATTTCAGACATCGTCTGGAGCAAACAAACGTTCTTGTAAACTTATGGCAGCAGCTCAACAATAGTTCTATGGAGATATAGTGAATATCTCTGGACATGAGGACCAAAACTTCCAATGGTCCAGGGCATACTCTTACTATTCATCCCGTTCCACCCAAAACAAAGTGATTTGGACCTCCGAAATCGCTCATGCAGGTTGCGTCGCTGAGGTTTTTGACTATAAGGAGGTGGTCTCTTGGTGCGCCGAAAAAAATATTTCAAGCCAAAGAATTATTCCACTATGCAACCATTCTCATGTTTCTTTGTCACCTCAGGTCTTCCACAAGATGTTAAGATTGTTGGAGCCAACATTGACCTTCAGAGGACAAGACTGCAAGTAGTTCCTAGAAAAACATGATAATGGGTTGGACCTCTTACCCGAGTTCCTCGAAGACCCGACAACAGTTCCTAAAGATATCACAAAGTTGCAGGTTCGTTCCTTTAGAAATCCATTCTGGGAAATTGCTTGGTTGTTTACAAGAATAACGGGACATGAATCCACGACAAGCATTTCCCGTATAGTTATTTATATTTTGTACTTCACAATCAAGGAACAATTCATTTTCGATTGGGGGAAGCTAATTTCCATTGAAATCTGTTCCCAGTTGTCACGATTCAAAGAATCGAATAAATTTTAAATGTCATCCTACTTGATTTTTGCAATAGTGCATTGTTGTCCATTTCCAAAACTGTCTCTGTCCAAGAAAATAAACTATGAATTCGACCCAGTAACATTCTGGTACCAGGCCTTGTGGAGGCACAAGGCCTCCCATTGTTTTATGAGGTTTTTAATGACTTTGTCTCAGTTTTCAAAGATTTATTGTTAGGAAAGGATGCTCCCCGAATGTCTGGCTAGGCAACCAATTTTTTGGACAGGAAGGAGACACTTGAACAAAAGGAAAATTACAGTGTAGTAATGGTCTTCGGCTCCGAGGAAAATCCTACTTTCCTTCCATGCCACATCATGGACAAGATGTTTGTTACAGAAATAGTAAGGCAATACAACCATTAGTTGCATTTTTTCTATGACAAGAGAAAAAAATAGTTCCTTCCTTTGCCCTGGAAAGTTGGGGACTTCGAGTGTAGAAATATCAACAAGATTGATGAATTCGCGGGCCATTTCAAGAACATTTACTATCAGTTGGCTTTAGCAGCTCTTTTATCCATAGACGCCTGACAAAAAATAGAGATAGTGATGACAACACTCCTGCTTCTGACCATTGTGAAGTAGAGACATTGCAAAGCATGACTGAATTGTACAAACAACAAGGAAAAGTATCCGGTGAGAAGAGTGCCCAGTCCCCGGCCATCACTCCCAAGAGCATGACATCATGGAGCATCACTTCAACGACCCACCCTAGTAAGAAAACAACCCAAAAATCTTCAAACGGAGGAGGAGATAAGAACCCTCATTGTGCAAAAATTGATAGTTCTCACAAGCTTCCCCTGACGAAGAAGAGAAAAAACATTATAGGGTAGGCGGAAGAACCCGAAATTGAAAGTGGGCACATGCAGCTTGAAATTGAAATTGAGCACATGCACAAAGTTCACCCGTCCATGGATGTGATGCACCATAGTTCCATAATGGAAATAACTGAGACCGACATTTTTTACAAAGATTAATCCTTCGTATTCCAGAGCGTTTTTTTTCACAACCAATCTAAAAGTGTAATCATTGAAAAGAGAGATGTAACAGATAAGAAAGGAAAATCTCATACAGAGATTAACTTTAGTAAAATGCAGCCGTCCCAAATATCTCGATTTCACCACGTAACCGATGATGCTCTTGATGATTCCATTGGAGGAATTGAAGTGGAGAATGCCAGACTGAACGATCGAGTCAAGGAATTGGAGGAGGCTTTCATTGCTACCCCAGAGTTTGCCAGTCCTTTAGCAAAAACCGTGCCTGCTACCCCTGCACCCAAGTTAAAAGAATCCTCCAACCTCCTCACATTGTGTAGAGCCATTGTAGAGAAGAACATCAAGAAAATAATGCAACTAATTACTGAAGCCTAGGAAACATCACAAAATAGCTTTCTTTTGAAAGAGGGAAAATGATTTGCCAAACATTTGCAGACGAATTTAAAAAATGAAGAACGTTTCTATGAACAGATGGTGACCCCTTTGCCAAACATGTCATCAACAACTCGAATCTGAAAAGAAGAGAAAAGGATCTGCCCTCCCCAAAGTGGATCAAACAATTAAAAGCAAGCTCATAAAAGAAAGTTAAGAACCTACAGCTCATTGTCGAATCATGTCAACAAGCCATATCAGAGAAAGAAGAATTATTCAGAAACCTAACCCAAATAGACTTAGCCGAAAGTACCAACGAGGTTCAAGACCCAAATTGAATCCTCAAATCCTTGTCCTTGACCAAAGAAGCCTTCACTGAACAACTTGATATTTTAAAGGGGTTGTCTTTAGAAAAGTTTTACGGCGTCCTTGAATATGGTGTATATGAGGTCGAGAACTGGCTAGTGGACTATTCAACACACAATGAATAAATTTTACAGGCTCTGCATAGTATTTCTATGGATCTAAAGAAATTATAAAATGAGCTTTTCGACATAGAAATCTGGGATGAAATCAACGTCACCCCCATGAGAAGCTACATTGAAGAATGGTTCCAACGAAGAATGGACAAGCTCATCGACAAAGGGTAACAACAGGTTGGCACGATTCCAGTGGTCATCGACGACAACAACAAAAACGCACTGGCTTCCTAGTAAGTCTATACTAATCACATCTTGTTTTCTTTATCAATCTAGTTATTCTACCTCTTTAAATAGAAATCTCTAATCAAAGATTCATAACTTCCAATTTCTTCTTTTTAGGTATTCCTCTCTACCGCCACGCACTTCTTCTTTCTACTGTCCTATTTCTTGTACTTATTTATTTTATGGTCCGTGGGAGCCCCAATCCCATTCTATATGACAAACGCATTTAAATTTCCAAAAATATGGAACAGATTCCAAAAATATGTAACAAACATTATTAATTTTAGATAAATTTCAAAGAAAAATAATTCGAGAATGAAAAATTGTTTTTCCTTCAACTATGTTGGATGTTAGGAAATTATGTTTATTATATTTGAATGTTTAATGTGTATGATTCCTGGTCCTTTTTTCCAGGAACCTTTGTTGCAAGGCATTATTAATTTTTGATAAATTTCAAAGAAAATTAATTCAGAAATGTTATTTTTTTTTTCTTCAACTATGTTGGATGTCAGGAAATTGTGTTTATTATATTTGAATGTTTTATGTGTATGCTTCCTGGTCCTGTTTTCCAGGAACCTTTATTGCAAGTCATTGAGACAAAAAATTTCTAAGTCCCATGTTCGAACTATACACACCCCAAGAAATTTTCTAAGTCGCATGTTAATCTTGGGGGTCATCTACAAGCCAAATGTCTTGTGTCTGGCCTGTGACACGCTGCCACAAGTCATCCTCTGCATGGATGCCACATGTACTTAAAGTTGCTTCCCACATGTCTGTGCAGTGCATTTATTCCCATTCCAACCTGGCAAAGACTACGTTGCCATACAACACTTGTATTCAAGTGTTTTAGAAAAGTTTCACTATGTTATATTCAAGTATTTTAGAATTGTTTTTAAAATATACATACTTCATTTTATAAAACATTTAAAGTTTTTATATTATTACAAAATTTGAGTCACAATGGATATAACTGAAAAATAAATCTATCATTGAAAACAAAAAATAGTGTACAATTTTAGAAAAAAAACAATATATCTCGATCTCTATTGCGCTATGGTTCATGGTATTCGGCCTTATGAACTTCATAATAAATTTGTGATTTTATTATGTGTTTATGTAACTTTTTCATTCATAAATTATAAATTATAAATAATGAAGAAAAGAAATTAACATAAAAATATTATATTATATTAGATATTATATTTGAAAGTGGTAAAATTCATTATAACTTAATTTAGTGGTGAGGATAGTCAAACATTGAGTACAAAATGAAATCTTAGTCAATGAAAACAACTTTTAAATCTTATTTCAAAACCAAAAAATAGTTTCACCATAAATAATAATGACAAATAATATCTACAATTGACAAGGTAATCAATATTCCTTGTAATTCGCGGCGATGGGATGACACCAGGCTTAGCACTAAGCCCGGGCTTAAATGTCGATGGCCGCCACCCACACATCCACATTTACGATGGCGGACGGCCATAGCAGCAGCCATGCGACGGAGGGACTCCTCCCTCGCGCGACCATTTATTCCCACTGCGTACTCAGCATGATAGGGGTTAAAGGTGGTTAGGTGACCTCGGCTCCTGGTTATGTGTCTTCCTATGAGCCCGGACAAAGCGGGACTGCTCTGGCTTCGTCTCTGCTCTTCGCTTGGATGCTCTGGTGAAATCCTACACTCCTTTTGTCCTGGCTCACCACCCTTACGTTGCATCTTGGCAAGGATTTTCAGAGCAGTTTGTCTTTGTGTGTGCCGAGACAGAGCTGGCCTGCTCGTGCTTTGCACCTGCAACCGCTCTGTACATTCATTCATTCTCAGGATAATATGGCTACAAAACGTGGTAGACCTCGCTGTGGCTCAGCCTGGAATGCCCACAAGGCACAGCGGCGACGTAAAGAGCAATTGGAACGCGCTCTGGCATTGGCGACCTCCATGCTTCGGAAGAAGGCTTGGGCCAAGAAATTGGCGCTGCTCGCCACCATTGCAGAGTCGGGAGCTGGCTGTAGCAGAGAGGCCACGGCAAGGAAGGAGGCTGGAACAGAGGATGTGTATCACGCATGCATCGTGGAGGAAGACCCGTTTATGGAGGACCTGTCGACTGCTGAGGAGCCCCGCGCCATAGTGGCGACCCGCCGGGAGGAAAGCAAGCCCAATTTGGTTCTGGATGAAGAGTTCCCCGGCTGCATTGTTGAAGAAGTTCCTTGGCCGGGTAATAACAGTCCTACCAGCCACGAAATGCAGGCAACTGGAGCAGAGTTGAATGTGGATAACATTCGCTCAGTGAGGAAGGCTGCAGGGGATGATGCGAAGCAGAGGGAGTTCGAAGTTGGAAGTGATGCGACAGTGGACTGGAGGAATGTTCCCCTCAACGACGTGGGTGGCGGTCTGCATGGCTCTCCCCTCCATGCTGAGCACCTGGCCCTGGTGTTCGAGCTCCAAGGCCACATGTCCGACCTGGAGCATAGGGCCCTCCTCATGGGCTAGCGCCTGGACATGCTTCTCAACGCTTACTCCAACGTTCCAGCTCAGCGGAAGTGCCCCCTTTGCGCGCAGGCTTTTGCCATCCCGGCTGGGTCCATGTGGCAGGCTGGAGATGGCGACAGGTCACCGGGTACCTAGGTTCTTATGCTCTCTTGGTTTTTAGTCTTTTTATGTTACTGTTTTACGTTCTTTTGGACTATAGACATCTGTCCTGGTTTCCTTCGGGCAGGACAGATGCTACTATCATACAATTGTTATTTGCTCTCCACCTATGCTGGTTTCCGGTAATCGGCAGCATTTTTGGTGACTTAGACACATGCCACTGTATATCTTGTCAAAGTTTTTGTTAATCTAATATAGCAGGCTCTACCCCTTTTTTATTTAAAAAAAATAAAATATTCCTTGTAATTCTGATTATACCTATAATAAAATCATATATATTTATATAAAAAGATTTATCCATATAAATTGTATTTATAAAATACTATACACTATATAAAAGTTTACAAAGGTATACATATCCTACCCCCTCTAGATTTGAACTTGTAAAGTTTTAAGAGGAAACACGTGCTCTTAACCATTAAGACCACTCAAGTTGTATTTACTATAAAAGATAATAATTTTATTAATATTACAAAATTACAATATTCAAATATTGAATACATGCTTAATTGCTCATAAAAACATATAACATATTTATCTTTATCATACACTCTCTTATATATATATATATATATATATATATATATATATATATATAACACAAAATCTTTATTTATTCTTATCACGCTCTTTCATATTTATTTATTTATTTATCTAAAAAAAAATTGCATATTTATATCTCACATTTACTTCCATATAAACAAAAACAAAACCACATGTGTAAATACTTCTATATATAACTTTTATAGTATGACACAATTAGAATTTTAATCTTGTCATAAATTTTATATAAAGATAATTGGAATTTTTTTATAAACAATGTTCAATTTTAATTTAACATATCTAACCTATTATCTTTATTCCACCATTATTTACATTAATGATTTCTATGATTTTTAATCATATTGTTACATGTGAATTTAAAATTATCAAATAATTATGATATATAAGTTTAAATTAATACTAATTAATGTAGAGTAATTAATATAGAGTATGTGAATTATCAATTAACTATAATATAAGTTTAAATTAATATTTAATATTAAGAACATATGTAAATCTTTTCATGTTCAATATGGAGTCGATTCATGGTGTGTGTGTGTCACTCTTGTGATTTGTATTAATATGAGAGGTGCATAAATACAAATTAAATAATTGTTGGACTTCCATAACTGGTGACTCTTCATATCACCTACGACTCTTTATATTTAGACTAGTGTTACAACAATGCAATCTCAATGATTATGTGTCTAGCATTCCCCACCTTAATTTGAAGGGGTGTTTGTGAATCCAAGCATCATTCTAAACTTTTCAAAATTTTCTCTTCCAAGCTCTTTGGTGAAGATGTCCGCAATCTGCTCCATTGTGGAACAATTTCTCAAGTGAATAGTCTTGGCCTCTACATGATATTGAATCAGGTGATACTTTGTGTTGATGTGCTTAGTTTGATCATGGAATATGGGATTCTTGGCCAATTCGATTGCATACGTATTGTCAACTAGAAGAGGAGTAGAATTCACTTGTTTCTCCTACAAATATTCAAGTATTTTCTTGATCCACACAATCTCTTTCATTGCTTTTGCAGCTGCCACATATTCTACCTCTGTTGTGGAATCTGTTGGAATTCACTATTTGCATGATCTCCAAGAGACAGTTGTTGATCCAAGACTCATGAGATAGCCTAGAGTTGACACTCCATTTTTCTTATCCCCAACAAAGTTTGAATCAAAATATCTGATCAAGTTGAAGTCATCCACCTTAGAGTACCTAAGTCCAAAATATTGAGTTCCCTTCAAGTATTTTATAACTCTTTTTTTAGCAGACCAATGTCCTTCATAAGACTTTTGCATGAACCTGGAAAGAATCCCAACAAGAAATGAAATGTCTGGTCTAGTGGTAGTAAGATAGATAAGACTTCCCACAAGATGTAAGTACTTGGTTGTATCCTCAAATTCATTCCCTTCTTTTGATGTGAGTTTCAAATTTTGTTCCATTGGAGTAGAAATAATATTACACTCAACCATGCCAAACTTGTTCAACAATTCTCCAATGTACTTCTTCTGGGACATGAATATGTACTTTGGATTTTGAATCACCTCAATGCCCAAATAGTAGTGAAGATGTCTTAAATCTATCATCTCGAAGCCTTTCTTCAACTCTTTCTTTATGGATGCAATGTAGCTTTCATCGTTCTATGTTAGCAATAGATCATCTACATATACTACAAGTTATACAACAATTTTTCCAACTTTCTTGACAAACAAATTTGCATCATCAAGATTGTAGTGCTTGAAATTCAATTTCAGAAGATGATCAATTAGATTTTCATACCAGGTTCGCGATGCTTATTTCAAGCCATAGAAGAATTTGATGAGATTGCATACCTTATGTTCTTGTCCCTTCACAAAAAAGTCTTCTGGATGAGACATGAAAACATTCTCTTTCAAGTCTCCATTCAAGAAAATAGTCTTCACATCCATTTGATGAATTTTCCATCCATTTTGTGTGGCCACAGAAAATAGAGTATGGATGGCATCCCATTTTGTTGTGGGGGAAAAAGTCTCCTCATAATCAACACCTTCTTTCTGTGCAAATCCTATTGCCACAAGCCTTGCTTTGTGCTTGTCAAGTGAGCCATCTTATTTGTACTTGTTATTAAATACCCACTTGCAACTGATCTTTCCAAAGGCTATCTCAGGTTCTACAACTTTCTCCACCAACTTGTCAAATGTGATGGATTTCATTTGACCACTTGCTTGCAAAGATTCAAGGTAGTGAGAATATGTAGGGTAGAAGTCCTTAATGGAGGCCGTGAGAGGGAGGTATATCTTCACCCCAGTGGCATCAATGTCATGCATTATGGATTTGATCTCATAAGCTAAATTCATAGGGTCATCATTCTTCAACTCTAGGTTGAAGAGATTCACCATCAATTGTATTAGTTCTAGCTCTGAGTATGTGTCATACAAGTCGTTTAATCTCTTCAAAGTATTGCAGGAGTCATAAATTGAAGCAATATGATGGCTCACCTCTTCACTTAATGTTGCAGAATTCAAAACATATGATTTATGGTCTTTGTCCTTCCATATGGCACATTCTTTGTTTGATCTAGGAATGTTCAGTCTACTACTCCTTAGCTTTGCTTTTGATTCCTCTTCAGTAGCCATTGATTCACCTTCTTCATTGGCAGTTGTTGCTTCACAAATACCATTCCACGGGTCATTGAAGATCAATGTGCTTTTGATCTTTCTGTACCATTCTCTATAGTTTTCTTTACCAATCAACACTACACTAACATTGGTAACGAGAGAATGCATCTTCTCACATGTAGCAACAAGAAATTGTGCACTAATAACTATGCAGTATAGTATGACATTCTAGGTTGATAATAACATTGGCACAAAGCTTATATACCAATGAAGAAACAACTGTAGAAAGGGTAAATGTTGAACAACTTACAAGGGATTTGTAGTCTTTTGAGTAAGGCAACTTTTTAAAGATGTCTTTCCCATTGAGGCAACAAGTGTAGAGGAATATCTTCAGCAGGTTCATGAAATCTCAATGCTCTCATCAGTACAAGAAGCAAAAAGGGATAATTTGTGTGGTTTTGATGACTTATACCAATAGATGTGCTACTACCATTTGGTCATAGTGCTCAAAGTTCCTTAGTTACAACAAGCGCCCATCTATTACAGAGCCCACAAAGTATGGAGTCGATGCCTTCTGCTGAAAAGCCACTCTGAGAATGCAATGCTTTAGTGTATTTAAATGTGGCAAGGAACCTTAATTATGCAAGGGAACATGGACTACCTTTCAAGGTTGCAACAATTTTCAGAGGTGGTTATAAATCACTAGCCAGTGAGACTTCTGGCCCAAAGTCTGTTAACATTCAAAAGATATGAAAAAATGAGTTGTGGGTAATATGCGTGAGGAAGAAACCTAGTTGAATGTGAGCGTGGAATCAACTAGAATGGTGGAGTGCAAGTTCAATTTAGGGTTTCACTTAAGATTAGGGTTTCAGGCATAGACACCAACAAACTATACCAACCAACAATAAAATTTCGACCAACTTGAGCATGAATAGACGACGAGCATAGTGGGTGCCAAAGAGATTATGTTTGAGGAAGGAGATAGCCACATATGAAGAGAGAGGCGTGTCAAATCATAATGTAGACTAGTAGCAACAATGACTGAAACACAGGGTGAAAAAGAGACATAGAATCAACCGAACCGCCAGAGAGTCATAAATACATTTTCTGCATCATGGTGGGGGAAAGAAAACACCTAGAGGAATAATGGAGTTAACGTGTGCTCTGATACCACTCTCAGACCATGTATTAGCAGAACTCGTAACTCCATTGTTGTGATTTTCATTAACATGAGATGTGCATAAATATAAATTAAATGACTACTGGACTTCCCTAACGGATGACTTTTCCTATCAAGGCTTATGACTCTTCATATGTACACTAGTGTTACAATAATGCAATCCCAAGGATTACGTGTCCAA